>JBBBDQ010000871.1:315000-367500 GCA_037127315.1 Ascarosepion bandense | reverse complement strand
TCATTTCATTGGATCAGCTTGTTTTTATTTCTTCAGTTTTATTTTTTATTATATATATATATATATATATATATATATATATATATATGTATTATTACACAATAAATTAACAAAATTACAAAATAAATTAACCAGAATTTACTGCCTGATTATAAAGTTTTAACTGTGGCACTTTATATATATTAAGTTGCAGTATGCTATTATTATAATATCAATAATTATCATATATATATATATATATATATATTTGGAGGGTTTTCGACTGAAATATTTTTGAAAGTAATATTATATATAATATAAAAGTAAAGCTTTATATATATATATATATATATGTGTGTGTGTGTGTGTGTGTGTGTGTGTGTGTGTGATTACAAAGAGCAGCAGATCTCTCTCTCTCTCTCTCTCTCTATATATATATATATATATATATATATATATATATATATATTAAATCAAGGAATAATAAATTCTTCAATGTCGGTCATTTTTAACTAAACAATTATATGCATATGGGTATGTAGGTATATACATATAAAATGATAACAAAGAAAAATAGATAAATAAATAAATAAATAAAATAAGATAATTAAAAATAAATAAATAAATATACAAAAATAAAAACAAAATATAATATAATACACGCAGTATACTCACATAAACCCACATATATGACGCACTCACTCACACGTACACACGGAAACACAGGAATTAAGTCAGATAAATAAAACACAAGTCAAACTAAAGCAATGCCCTTTTCAACTTTGGCAAAAGTCAAACTAACGATCAGGTCAATGCATACTTAGATAAACTCTATATTAAATCAGGCTGATATCATCCCACCGTAAAAAGACCCCAACTATCAATCACACACATATATACCTTAATCACACACACACCCGTATATGCTTTAACACACACACACACACACACACACACACACACACACCCACGTATATGCTTTAACACACACACACACACACACACACACACCCGTATATGCTTTAACACACACACACACACACACACACACACACACACACACACACACACACACACACACAGTACAATTAATGACAGTAGAAGAAGCCAGGAATGGCCATTTGTTGAATGGCACGAACCCAAACACAAGCTCTCCTACCATTCTGAAGATGAGATTTTGATCTCGAAATATTAATGTATAATAAATAGATAATAACAACAACTTCTCTACATTTCTTTATTTTACTAAACGCATTGTGACAGCCCTCAAGACCTAACCAGACAACATATATGTATATATATATATATATATATATAATCAAGAAAGTTTTTTTAGATATTTTACAATTTCATGGGTTTTACGCATTTTGCAGCAAAACCTGCTGCTCGTCAGACAGAAATGATACAACAGTTAATATTAAAAATCATCTAGAAAAATCACATACAGACACTCACGTGCCCATATCGAGAATAGACATTTGTAACGGTAATCTAAAAAAAACTTTTCCTCACGCATTAAAAAAAATAAAGAAAGAGAGAAAGAAAGAGAAAAATAAATAGAAAAAACATAAACGGAAAAAGAGAAAGAAAAAGAAAAGAAAAGAAAAGAAGAATATTAACTGTTGTATCATTTGGGTCTGGCAAGCAGCAGGTTTTGCTGCAAAATACGTATTACCCATGAAATTTTAAAATATCTAAAAAGTTTTCTATATTATATTACTCTGTTAAATGAAATAAATAAATTTAACATTGAGTTCTTTTGAGTTCGTCTCTATCGGAATTTACCTGACTTAAATATCATATATTCTACGTTTTATATATATATATATATATATATATATATATATTTCGTTAAAAAACCAACAAGAAAGTTTCTATTATATATATGTCTCGGATACAAAAATAAATTTAATAGATATGATCTTCAGTGTCTTCCGTCAAATGACGTGCATTTCTTTCAAAATGTAGAAAATAATTGCTTAGTTTTGTAAGCTTTCTGTTACTTAGCGTTCCAAAAACACCGGTGCCATCAGTGGTTTCTCTAAAAAGGGTCACAGATACTAAACCCGTCAGAAGTTACATTTCCCTTATTAACACAGTAGAATGCAGAAGCTAGTAAAGAGTATATGTGTGTATGTATGTATGTATGTGAGTGTGTAATATTTTGTTGTTTTCTACGGCTAATGAACGTTTTGCAGGTTATTAAAACCTATAAAATGTTTTTTATTAGTAAGAATTTTTCTTGAAAGAATAATGGTTTAGTGATACAATTCTTACTGTTTAACCCATAGCTTAGGGATAAGAAGTGGATTCATAGTTTTCCCTAGAATATTTTAGCGTATGTGAACTTGGAATCTGAACTTGGCTCTCTGATTAACAATTCCGATTAATTGTCCATTACACCACCTGCACATTCAGAATCACTGTATCTGATATTTCCCAAGCAGTTGCTTATCCAGGTACTGACCAGACTCAACGTTACTTAACTTCGTTAATGTTAAGGAAACTGATGTTTCATTGGGGCGTTCTCGTAAACCTGTCACGCATATGTAAACAGGCATCATGATATACCCAGCATATACTGTCACTTATACCTTCATACACATTTAGATTAAAATATTATCAATTCAGTTTATTTGTATTTGTATTAAAGATGCTTATTTCTAAGTTACATACAATTTACTTCTTTATTCATTACATGCAAATAATCACGTTTCATTCTACTCATATCTCTGATTTCAACACGCCATTAAGGCGATTGTCTCCATTCTTTAATCATTGCCACGCATTGAAGGAAACCCTACTTCAATAAAGCTCTCTCCTCTCGTTCGACTGACCGTTTGCTACGTTCATAATTTCTTTCTACGGGAATGAGATGTCAGTACGCTAGATTAACATACTTCTGTCAGTTAAGTGACATATGTGATACACGCTTGGGAGATAATGTCTCAAAAGAGACAGGACTGATTGGGGAGAAAATTTTCCCGACTTAGTATGCTATTTTTTTCTGCGATAGACTGCTTCCCAACCATAGCTATAAAAAATTTTTTATAAGCGTTTCACCCCGAAAAAGGCATGCCACTGCTACTACTGCGCAGGGGGCTACATAGAGTGGAGAAAGGATGATTAAATATAGGAAATGTCAGAGGGTGGGTGATAGTCGGGTAGGGATACCGAGAATGGTTAAATATAGGAAATGTCAGGGGTGGGTGATAGGCGGGTAAGGATACGAAGAATGAGGGTTCGGTAGATGAGAGTGTTCTGAGAATAATTGGGAGTTAGGGTGATAGGAGGTGTCTATTGACCCTAGATTTAAACACCTGGAGATTGTAGCTGTCGGGAAAGCAGACTTGTGGAAGGGAATTCCACAGGCGGGAAGCGCGAGAAAAGAAGCTGTTGGGGTAGAATTTACGGTTACATCTTATCTGTTTAACTGTAAAAGGGTGGGACCTAGTTGCTAATCTAGAATCTCGTGTAAATTCGTGCTTAGGCGGCACCAGTGATCTAAGCTCATCGGAGCAGAAGCCATGAAAGTACTAGTAGACGAGGCACAGGGAAGCCACATCACGCCGGTGAGAGAGTGGTTGCAGCAGGTCTACCAAGTCAGTATCAACCACGTTACAGATCCTCATTTGTATTTTGTCAAGAAGCCCAAGGAGAGCAGCAGGGGCACCCGACCAGATATGGCAGCAATATTCAATACACGGGCGGATGGTAGATTTGTATATGTGCAGAATAGATTCAGGTGGGAAAAACTTCCGGGCCCTGCACAGAGAGCCAACTTTCATAGCAGCAGATTTGGCACTGGATTCGATATAGTCATTCCATTTGAGGTCCGCCGAAAGTGTTAGACCAAATCCATTCTGTTTTGTTATTTAACCCATATCTGAAGAGAAGAGACAGATTAATGCCTTTCCTAAGGGTATTTGTACATTAGTGAACGCAACAAATTCAACTGGAATTCGAACGCGGCTCCCCGATTTCTCGTTCTGAGCCGATATCCACGGCACCACAAAACATATTCTTAACCAACTTCGAGATATATAATGGGTGGTGGGATCCTAACGACGCCGCTTAACAATGAAACTCTATAATTGTCATTATTTTCACGTTCATCTATTGCCAAGTAAAGCAACAAGCAAGTCTTTAAGAAAATGATAAGAGAAAGAACACTTCTACTCAGAATAAAAAAAAATTTAGAGGAAATTACCTGGACCCATAACGAGAAAGGAGGGATTGGGAAATTTAACTAAAGTTGAGGCCAAGATAATAATGGAAATCAGAGAACTACGTAGCTTGTGAGTATGGGTTGCAGAACGTGGGGCGGAAAACTATGAAAAGGAGAAACACTTCTATTTGCCGCATGAAACAGGAAATCATGGAGACCTATCATCTTCTATATTTTGAAGGGACGCGGCACAATTAAAAAGGCTGATTAGTATAAAATGATTTGCATAGAAAATAGTAATGAGTAGCGAATACGATACATTTTACTCTCATCTAGGAGACCTTTTGCCAGACTTAAGATATGAAATACTTACTTGAAAAGAGTAATCTGAGCTACCAAATAATAGTCAAAATGTATATCTGGACAGACGTTAGAACTATTGATGTTTGGTACTGCCACTGACGTCTGGCACGCAGCACCTTCGGGTTGACGGGCATGACTGGTCCTCAACCATCGTCTAAATGTCTCTCGTGATAGCTCCAAGTCACCATCTTTCCGGCAAACTGATTTACATGTGGTGTGGGTGCTGTGAACATATCACCACTGGGCGAAGACGTCTTCGACGCAGATCACTGATCAGTAGGGAAGGGTTCCTCAAATGAAGTACAACAGCTACGTGTTTTTTTTTTTTGTTGTTTTTTTTAATCATATTACCCCAAGCAAGGCGGTAACGCCACTGATGTGCAGGGGGCTACGTAAGAGTGAAAAGATTGGAAAAGAGAAAGTCGGAAACCACATCCTAAACAGGGAACAAGGGATGAGTCTCTACACCTGTTCAATAGATCCGGGTGGAGTGTGAACCGGGCGATAGTTCAGGCTATCTGCTCCAAGTGAAAAAAAAAAAAACAAGAAAAAAGAGAAAAGTGAAAAGATTGGAAAAGAGAAAGCCGGAAACCACATCCTAAGCAGGGAACAAGGGATGAGCCCCTACACGTGTTCAATAGATGTGGGTGGAGTGTGAACCGTGCGATACTTCAGTTCGTGAATAAAGCGAACCACCTAGACGGAGAGGGATGGGCTTCGCTAAGTTAAAACAGCCATGACATGTCACATGATTTGCACATCAGAAAATTATTCGCGACGGCCCAGGTTCTGGCACATACCTGCAACACATGGAGGATAATGTTGAACAACTCAGCGCATCAGCGCCCCACAGACTTCTTTGGGGTTAAGGGCAAAAGAAAAAAACAATATTAATGATTATCCTCTCTATTATAATAAATACATAATGAGCCTTGAATATATATATATATATATATATATATATATATATATATGTGTGTGTGTGTGTGTGTGTGTGTGTGTGGTAGGCATGAATAAAATAATATTCCGTATCCAAAGAAACACCATTCTTTAAAAAGTGCTCAATCCAAAGCAGAGCTAATAATATTTGTTCAGAAATTATAACAAGAACATGTTATAATATTACTACAATTGCCTATGCAACAATGCCTGCCTCATTAAGGGGGTTTGGCTTGTTTTTAACCTTCTAAAACCCTTCAACTTGAAATGAGCGTCATCACTCAATAAGGCACAAGCAGTGTCGAAACAAAACACCTATTATATATATATATATATATATATATTATAAAAGGATTAATTCAAAGAAGTTGAATGGCCATTTCGATATGAAGATCCCCACGGGGGATAACACAGCACCTCAGCAACAGAGAAATCCTTTTCTGAAAGGATTTTTCTGTTGCTGAGGTGATGTGTTATCCCCCGTGGGGATCTTCATATCGAAATGGCCATTCAACTTCTTTGAATTAATCCTTTTTTAATATATATTTGCTCTGTAATATTTTATTACATGGAGCTCTCTTCCTGTATCATTTTTTAATATTAAAATAAAATTTTTAATATTAATTAGGATCGGGTTTTTGGAATTTACCTTCCTGCTTTTTTTCCCTTGGATTGAAGTATTTGAATTAAAATATATATATATATCCTTCCTGTCACGCTTATGAAGAAAGAGAGACAACAGTGGAGCAGAGTCGGCTCAGTTCATTCTCTTTACTACCAGTTATTAAACTTTACTACCTTTAAGAGATTTGAAAGTTCTTGCATCTTGCTTGCTGTTTAAAAATGTCTTATTTTATTTTTTGTAATAATTATGTCGTCGTGTATTGAAGAATATATATGTATAATGAAAATATAATATTTCATTTTAATACTCTGTTAAATTCTAACGATGAGAACTTAATTTTAGAATTTAACAGAATATTAAAATGAAATATTATATTTCCGTTATACATATATAATGACGGATTAATGATAGCACCAGGCAACAAAAGTTAGCATGAAAGAATAAGAAAAATGCTTTTCAAAATCTTTAAAGATCTAGATTTTGAAATAGTAGTTGAAACATATAAGAAGGTAATCCAAAGTTTAAACGTAGAATTTAGCTAAAAAATACTGGCAATGTCTCTTCATATATGAAAACAAACACTACTTTGAATACGTAAACACATGATCTAACCATCCAACAGGCATAATCAATTCAGTCAGTTAAGTGACATACGTGATACACGCTTGGGCGATCATGTCTCATGACTGACTGGGCAGAAGATTATCCCGCAGAAGAAAAAGTAGTATTTGTTTTAAATAGAATTGTTTAAACTTTAAATTAGCTGATATTCCTGATGTAATAATTCAGAAAAGTATTTTATTTTTTGAAAGATTCTTTTAAAAAATTGAATTACGTCGTGCTGTATGATTTGTAAATATGGCTAAAATTAGCCATTTTAAAGATTTAAAAAATTATTCCAATCATTTTAAATTAATTTTGAAATACATCAACGAGTAGGTTCGATGGATAAATTGTCGTCTGAATTAAGAAAAAATAAAATATCAGACATCTTATTTAAAAAGATATATTTACCAAAATTACGCAAAATATCTTGAAATGCTAAAGAGCTAATTTATTTCATAACATCAGCATTGTCTTCAACCACAGCCTCCAAACAACTTCGGAATCTTTTGCCATTTTTCTGGACGTTCTCCTTGTTTAAGATGTTAAATTCTGCCATAACACTTGCCATAAGTTTATCCTTGGAGTTACAAAGAGATTTGTTGATTTTTTCTGCAACTGCATTTCACACATAATAAGCAAGGGGGCTGCAGCCTGGAAAGTGATGTGGCAAGATGTAAATGGTTGCAGACATTGCTTGACAGCTATGATTGTGTTTTCCTAATTGTGTGGTATGGTCCAAAGTCATGTTAACAGACAGAGTGTCATGTTGTAGCTAGCCACTTGACGCAGGGCGGCAAATTCTTCTCAAGGCACTTGATGTAGGCCTTCGTTTTGAGTTTGAGGCGCTCACCAAAAATTCGGAAGTTTTTTTTTTCTTATCAGAATGATTACAGTGAATTTTTCCGATTTGCCGTACCTTCGTAATGACCATTAGACTTTTCCAACTCTTTCCGAATCCTTTGCACTCTCCTCAGAATGAATTGCATTGTGATGCTCTTTTTCTCACAGACTGTACCAATTGACTCTACAATACTGCGCAGTCAACATCAACAAAAACCCCAAAAAAAACGAGCATGAGAGAAATTAAAAGTATAAAATGACGACAATTTATTAATCGCACCCTGTATTTTGTTTATTGGAAATATGGAAAACGAAAATTTTATGAAATATTCGAAACCTTTGATGTTTATTGCATCAAGAAATCACGAGTCATTGTGATTGATCGTTTGAGAGTACCGGTTTTGTTTAATTACTGACCAGGCCAGATTTTGTTCTCTCTATTACAGAAATCTAACTAGGGTTCACTTTGCGAAGTTACAGTACAGATTAAAAGCTGGTGCTGTGGTTGTTGAAGAAACATAAAAATGCCACTGCAATAGCCTGCAACATGATTTAGGTAGCCAATCAAGTACAAGAGTGAAACCTTCAACATTGGTTGTCAATCAGTATACAGGAAAGAAAAATTGTTTTCCGAAACAGCTACATTGAACAAAGTAGCGAGTAAGTGTGTGGTCGTCTAACTAAAGGATGACAAAAAAAATCCTAAGAGTACAGAAGCTAGCCTGGGGTTGAATCACTCTATCCCGTGTAAAAATTTGATTACAGACAACGTCACCAGGAAAATTTACGTGTTATGAGGGAGATAGTTCAAGAGAAGAGAGTGATACTCTATATCTTCCAAATAGTAAGCTCCTTTGGGTGCTAAATATTTGACATTGTACCAAAGAAAGCAAAATATATAAATAACTATAATGATATGTATGGTCGGGTGTGTGTTTTATACGTCCGATGTTTCTATTCATCAGTTTGAATATTTTCATTCCCGCTTTTTTCTGTTACATTAGACTGATTTCTATTTATTCTTATTTATATATGGGTTTAGGCATATAGAAAATTGCGGAATAAATTAAAATTCGTAAATTTCAATTCAAATAACCTTTATTCATTGAGACATGCACATATATTTGAATAAGCTGACACGTGTGTGAAATAGCACTCATTGTACTAAAATGTTTACATATACTTTGTAATATATATACAATTACAAGCAGATGAGGGGTAAAGTCACACGCATTTGTAAGCTAACAGCTTGCCTTATGAATGTTTCATGGGAATAGAATCGCTTAAGATTTGCAATGCATAGCAATTAACCGCTGTTGGACAAGAAACCGGACAATAGAGTCGGATAGCTGACAAATTCTTTTCCAACAATTTTCAGTAGTTTTTAAGTAATAGTCGTGTGAGTTGCCTAATTTGTCTCTCAATTTATAATTAAATTTATCAGTGAGATATGTAGATCTTACTCAACATACAGACGTATAGGACCGGAAACGAACTAATACACACACTAATACACACACTAATACACATATATTTACATTGGTAATATTTTGATCTAAATATATAAATGTGTGTGCACGTGACAGAGTACGTGGATATATTCTCATACTTATTTATATACATATTACGGCTTACGACCACAAAATATTAAAACAAGGGTTCCTTTACAATCAACAAAGTTAAGGTACGTCGGTCCTGGTCAGTACCTAGATAGGTGACGCCTTGTGAATATCAGGTGCTGAAAGCATGGATATGCGGGGAGTATAATGGATAAATCCAGAGCCGAATTCCAGTTCCAGTTCAGTCAGTTAAGTGCCATACGTGATATACGCTTGGGCGACCATGTCTTGAAAGAGACATGACTGACTGGGCAGAAGATTATCACGCAGTAGGTTGCCATTGCTTTCTGCGGTAGACTGGTTGCCAACCAAGGCTATAGAACCCAATCTGTCCTGTTATTTGACTCATAACTGGAAGGAAGAGACGGATTAATACCTTTCCCAAGGGTATTTGCGCGTATATGATTGCAACAAATTCAACTGGAATTCGAACTCAGGTCTACCGATTTCTCGTTCCGAATGGATATCCACTGGACCACAACGCACATTCTTCCAGTTCTAGTTATGATCGTCAAATACACAAAGGATCAAATACTTTTGGTTAAGATATACATTCCACCATTCTGACACAGCTATTGGCTAATTAAGAAAAGCCACATCTCTGAAATATAATTATCAAGATAGCATATCTTAAAATCTAAAAAAAATATCTACTGGCTTTAAACAACATGCAAAAATTGATTACCCTTAGAAAACGAATCAATCAAACATATATATAAATATATGACCTGCTGATTAAACAAACTATATATATATATATATATATATATATATATATATATAGTAATAAATTAGAAACAGTAGCCATGATGAGTGAAAACGTCTTAATAATAAAACAGCACTTAAGTGAAAAACTGTCATATATATATATATATATATATATATATATATATATATATATCTATATAATGTATAGGAGATTTTCACTTAAGCGCTGCTTTATTATTAAGACGTTTTCATTCTTCAGGGCTACTGTTTTTAATTTATTGCTATATATATATATATTATGTTTAAACATGATCCGTTTTAAACATTGTAATTGTGAACAAAGACAAGTATTGTCCAACATTTGGATATTTTTAATTACGCTGGTCATAAGCTTTCGGCTCACACGAGCCTTCTTCAGAGGGGTTGTAGGGATATTAACATAAAGATATTCACCATCAAATATCATTTTCTCTTGTGTAGTCATAAATCATTGCTATGCGACGATATCAGTCACTGAATAACAGATGCAAGTCGTAATGCTCTTCTATGACATCCTACCACGTGAGAGACCGAAACTTTAACAACAGAATCATATGTCTAAATGAAATGTAATGTGTTGTGACTAGTTTAAATATGATTTTATTGAGTGTGGTTTACTTTGATTTAATGTAGAAAACCTCCAATATGTGAAGGTTCTTTTTACTGTGTGTATGTGTGAGTATTACTGTTATCGATTAAAATCTCTCTAATATTTCGTATTTGGCTCTGTTTTCTAAGAAATATTGTTCTATAGAACTATGGTCAGAAACGTGACAATTGCGTTTACAAGAGAGCTTGATTGTAGCAAACCCAATATATGTTTTGTGTTTATTAGTAGTACCAGAGATACAATCGCTGAACTGGCATGTAAATTGACACAATACATTATTTTTCTGTAGAGAATTTAATAGGATATTTGTAGGGTTATAGAGATATGTAGTCAATTCTTTTAAAAAAATTTATAATAATTGATGAGCTTAATTTGTTTATTTTTGTCTAATGGGTTTAAATTTTCTATCTATTATGCTTTTGAGTGTTGTTTCATCATGTTTGTAATTGTTATGCTTTTAGTTGCAACAAAATGCGTTAATAGTGTTATGTTTATTTTCACGTACATTATTATTATTAATATTATCAATTTAGATAGAGATGTAGTTAAGTTTATTGAGATAAAACACTGATCGATAAAAATGTATCTCAATATACTTAATAATATCTCTAACAAAATTTATAATATTTACCAAAATTTTGAACGAGTTAGAAATGATTAAAAATATAAAAAAAAAACTTTGTTCTTTCCTCTTAATAATAACATAAATATTTTGATGAGAAATTTTTTTTATTGCTTTTAGGCATTTTCCTTCCTACTATGTTGTTTTTGAGAGCTTTAGTCCAGCTACCTACACTATATATAGTCGGGTGAAGAAAAATTAAAAACATCTCAAATAGCTAAGCATTAGAATTTACAGTATTTACATTATACTACTGTCCTCATCTTTGTTGCCATTTTTATAAAGGTTCGCCGTTGTACGTTCCGGCCTTGTTCAGCTGCTAGGAATTTCGAACCGAAAACAGCATATCATGTTGTTAAAAGAGCTCAAACTTAAGAAAAACAAAGTTTTATCATCAAAATGTTTATGTTATTATTAAGAGGAAAGATCAAATTTGTGATTATTTTTAAAAATTTTTTAAATCCTTTCTAACACGTTCGATATTTTAATTAAAAATCATTTTTTTTCTGTCAGCGATTTACGCTATGTTTACGTAAGGCGACTATTAAGAAAATGAAGTCGGTCGAGTAAAATTAAATTTGAGGCGAGTAAATTTTCACTCGCTTTCGACCGCTGGTCGAGTGATTTCTTTTTCAAATCTCAAAGGCTGTATATATAAACAGCACAAAAAAATTAGAGGAACACTTTTTAATCAGAGTATAGCAACATATCAGTCAAACATTTGAGATATTGATCTGGTCGGTTAAGTTTTCAGAGGGGGTTGTTAATCAGTTTCAGCTGCTTGTAACAATGAAACACCTCCCAAAACAGGAATATTTGAGGCCACTGAAACTTATTTTCTCTTCTCATCACTTTTGGCTGATTTTTTTATTGAATGACATTATCTGCTGTAGTTTTTCATTTATCTTGGATCAACATCTTTGTTGATAGCATGGTGTGGTACCTGGAAGCTACAGATGCTGCACAATTAGTGCAACTCCTCCAGGATGGCACATCAATACGTGCCCTTTCAAAAAGGTTTGCTGTGTCTCCTAGCACAGTCTCAAGAGCATAGCGGAGATTCCAGCAGAGCTGTAGTTATTTCAGGAGAGCTTGTGCATGGAGGAACAGGATGAGCACTGCCAGACCCCTACAAAATGAACTCCAGCAGGCCACTGGTGTTAATGTTTCTGAACAAACAATCAGAAACAGGCTCCATGAGGGTGGCCTGAGGGTCCAACGTCCTGTAGTGGGCCCTGTGCTCACTGCCCAGCACCGTAGAGCTCGACTGCTATTTGCCATAGATCACCTGAATTGGCAACTACGCCACTGGCGCCCTGTACTCTTCACCGATGCGAGCCGGTTCAATCTGAGCACATGCGACAGATGTGAAAGGGTCTGGAGTTGCTGTGGAGAATGTTATGCTGCCTGCAACATCATTCAGCATGACCGGTTTGATGGTGGGTCTGTGATGGTCTGGTGAGGAATATCCTTGGATGGATGCACAGACCTTCACAGGTTAGATAATGGCACACTGACTGCTATTAGGTATCGGGATGAAATCCTTGGACCAATTGTCTGAACCTACACTGGTGCCGTGAGACCTGGGTTCCTCCTGGTCCACGACAATGCCCTACCTCATGTTGATAGAATATGCAGGCAGTTCCTGGAAGATGAAGAAATTGAGACCATTGACTGGCCCCCAGGTTCACCTGATCTAAACCCAATAGAATACTTCTGCGTCATTATGTTTAGATCCATCTGGTACCGCCAGGTTGCTCCTCAGACTGTCCAGGAGCTCAGTGACGCCCTGCTTCAGATCTGGGAAGAGATCCCCCAGGACACCATCTATCTTCTCATTAGGAGCATGCCCCGACTTTGTCAAACATGTGCACAAACACGTGGGGGTCACACAAACTATTGAGAATCATTTTGAGTTTCAAAATGACATTTTGGTAAAATGGACCAGTGTGCTGCATCATTTTTTCACTTTTATTTTTTGGGGTATCTTTGATTTATCTATAGGGCGATAATTTTCATTTCTATAAAATGATGTAGCATCACCTACTTAATATCAAGAAAGATATTCAAGATCATCATTCCCCTGTTTAGATCGGATGTGTTTTTGAATTTAGTTTTTTGAACAATGTATATACATATATATATAATGTTTAATTACTTAGTTTTTGGTCATAATCAAATTTAACCAGTGCACATTTGTCTTAAAAAGTGTTCAATACAATTACATTTTAGAACATTTTCAATTGGAAACGTGTTATTACTCGACCTATATCGCCTGGAGATACCACATTGTAAAAACCTAGGTCACGTAATAACTCGTTTATATATATATATATATATATATATATATATATATATATATATAAGTACAAAGAGTTTTTCCCTTTAGAGAGCAGATTCATGCTACTTTCGTAGTCCTGACGAGTGAGAATATCATAATGGTGTCCTCACGAAACTTCGAAGACAGCAGGAATCTGTTCAATTAAAGAAACAAATTCTTTGTACTTGTCAACACTTTGTCTCCATCCCGATATTTTGCTTGTCCAAACACATTTCATCAGTAAAAATACTGAGAAAACACTATGGCAATATATATATATATATATATATATATATATATATATATATGCCGTCTTCGAAGTTTCGTGAGGACACCGTCATGATATTCTCACTCGTCAGGACTTCGAAAGTGGCAAGAATCTGCTCTATCTCTCTCTCTCTCTCATTATATATATTGTTCTCTCTCTTTCTCTCTCTCTCTCTATATATATATATATAGAGAGAGAGAGTGACTAAGCGTATTTGTATCTTTTGATTTTTTCTCTCTGTATCTATTTATCTTTGTCTCTCTCTTTTTTTCTGTCCACACACACACACACACACACACACACACACACACACACACACACACACACACACACACAAAGC
This sequence comes from Ascarosepion bandense, assembly GCA_037127315.1. Lineage (NCBI taxonomy): Eukaryota > Metazoa > Mollusca > Cephalopoda > Sepiida > Sepiidae > Ascarosepion > Ascarosepion bandense. The sequence goes on along the minus strand of JBBBDQ010000871.1, from coordinate 353,454 downwards.
AGTACAATTTTAGCAGAAAAAATGTGTGTGTTTGTGTTTGTGAAAAAAATCGTAGAAATATTCACTGTCTATCTGTACATTGCTTTAGGAAAATAAAAAGCTATTTTAATAATTTGTGTGCAATTTGTTCGTGTTCGTAAATGGAATCTATTTGTCCGGCATATTTCTTTTTTACCTTTTTTCCTTTTTTTTTTAAGCACGCTCACAAGCACACACACACACACACACACACACTCTCTCTCTCTCTCTCTCTCTCTCTCTCTCTCTCATATATATATATATATCTATATATATATATATATATATATATATATATATATATTGTGTTCTCTAAAATTGTACTCCTTTGGAGAAAATAATAATAATAATAATAATAATAATAATAATAATAAAACTAAGCAATGAGCTGATAGCTTCCAACCCCACCCGGGTGTTCAGATTTTGTTACCGTGCCTCCAGTCACCGAGAACCAGTGTAAGCAAGTTCAATATATCACAGTGTCCGACCGACAGTCAGCTGTCGCTGTTAAATGTCTTACGGTAAGTGTCGAAGGCTTGGCGAGTGCCTTTTAATCAGGTGGAAAACTGCGGAAGCATTTTATTGGCGAGTTATATCAATGCAGGTTATATTTTAGAAGCACTCGAAGGAAATCTGAATTTATTCGTATCGGATGTGTAAATTTTAACAGAGCTAATTCGGCTGATATAACTTCTCATACCTGAAATACAGCTTTTATAAGTGTCATAAATAAGAGCTTTAATCGGTTGGGAAAACTATTTTGTCAATTTTTATACAGTCAGAAAGCGCTAATATTGAGCTGCGTAGTGCAAAATTTATATCAAGCAGATGGATAAATTTAACTAAGTGTGACACTGAGATTCGAAGATGAATTGGTATGATTAAGGACGCATTTCAAAAGCTAAGCAGAGTATTGAGAAACAGAAAGATTTAATTGGCCATGAAGAAAAGGGTATGAGACTGCTATGTGATATATATCATTCTATATTGCAACAAATGCTAGACGATCTCTTCAAAGATGAAGAAGTGACTCGAAGCAACAGTATTGTGGTTTTACAAAAGAATGCTGTGGATGTTATGGACCTAGCATTGAGCATGTATTGGAGAAGGTACAAACGAAAAGGAAACTTATACTTTGCAACAGGAAGGTACAGCTGAGGTTTCTGGGACACATAGTGAGAAAAGAAGGCTTGGAGAATCTAATACTCACAGGACGGATAGAGAGAAAGAGAGACAGGAGTAAACATCGGGGACATACTTGATGGGCTTGAGCAAGTGGGTGACCGAGGAACTAACCAAAGTCTCTTTCCAGTGACTCCAAAATGTTGTGAGTTTAATGCTTAGCTATAGCAATGGTGAACATATAACTTAGAGAGTTGAAATTAGGGGAGATAACAACATGGCATCCAAAAATGTCATTGTACATGGGACTAGAATAATATACCCCAGTGATTAAAATAAAGGGGTCGGTTCAAAATTCCTAGCACCTGAAGAAGGCCAGAGCGTAAAACGGCCGGAACGTCGTAAACATGGCAATAAAGATGAAGACAACAGCCCGAACAATGTAAATAAGTAATTGTAAAGTATTACATCTTGGATTAATTAGTACATGAAGTTATGGAAATCCTTGATCACTTTCGTTCTGAAAGGACTTAGTACATAAAATATGATTCATAAAACGCAATTGTAATATTTTCCAATGTGTGGCTTGACTACAGAAACATAATTTTAAAATTTAATTTAATGAGGTAGAATAACCCTTGGCAAATTTGAGCAGAACATTTAATCATGTCTTGTGATTTAGATAAATGTATGATTACTGGGTTTTAGCCATAAATAAATTTTATAATCTATTATTTTGCTACAGATACAGTGTAAAAAGAATACGAAAAAATGTTCTTTTTAAATTCTTTCTTATCATCAATAAATCGGTTCATTATATGATGAATAAAATAACATGAAAACATTCTTTGTATAATCACCATTTCATATAACGCAAGAAGTCTCAAAGAAATAATTCTGATTCGTTATTTCTATTGTTAGACGAAAGACGGCTACAGGTTAACAAACGTAAAGTTTACTACTCAATTCCGCAATTTATAAAAAAGGAATCTTTGAACGATTCTCTTTGTTGTAATACGTTATATATTTTCAGTTTATGATTAAGTTTCTATAAATATTTTCATGATAATTGTTCTGAGGAGTGTTTCTCTTTAGTACTCAGATTTATGAATGTAAGTGTAGTACTAAATTGGCTGAACGTCTCAACATGTTAGAGCTGAAGTAACTGTAAGATCAAAACTTAAAGTTTCTTCTCTTGCATCTCTCGATTGTGGAATTCACTTCCGGTTTTTCACTCCCCAGTAAACTTTGAATGTAAATGCACTGTCAATCTTTATCTTCTGTATTCTTAATTTCCGTTCTTTTATTTTTCTACCTGATTTAATTTTTTTCTTTTTCTCATATTCACTGACATTCAGTAACCTCTTTAAATCTTATTGGCTTTATTGTCTTTCTCGGGGTGAAATGACAAAAATGTCTTTCAGTTATTAATAAAAATTATGGTATTACCGGTCGCCTGCTTGACCTACTCCAATCTTTCTTAAATAACCGCAAAATGAAGGTCGTTCAGAATGGGCGTGCCTCTTCGTCCTACAGCACGAATGCTGGTGTCCCACAGGGCTCTATCCTGGGCCCGACGCTCTTCCGTATTTTCATCAACGACCTACCAAATGAGATCAAGTCCCAAGTAGGCATCTACGCAGATGACACTACAATATACTTTATTGTCTTTCTCGGGGTGAAATGACAAAAATGTCTTTCAGTTATTAATCACAATTATGGTGTCTGTCAGAATAAGTTTTTACTGAATTTATGATTAAAGAGAATATCTGAAGAACTTTTGAACCATTTAAATAACACCTGTAATTCTTTATATCTGATACCTTTCGATTTTGTGCATGTAACTTTTGTCCTGGTAGAGTTCTCTCCTAATATTTAGAGTCTCCGCATTTCTGTCATATTTCAAAGAGACTTAAATATATTTTTGCTAATTTAATTCTTTGTCGCGAATAAATTCCTATTTGAGCATATGTGGATTTCTCTGTAAGCTTCCGTTGTCTTATTGTTGCATTGTCAGTGATTGTCGACGAATGCCAAACAGCTTTCTTCTATATGTGCATTTGATAGGATAGATTAGTTGATGTTACTTAAAATTTGTTTGATTATTTAAGCACATATCTTTTATAGGACACCCAGTAAAGACCAAACTATCTACGCTGGTGTAATGTTCAATCATACGAGATTTACTAGCAAATAACCTACCTAACTTTGCCTGAGAGAAAGAAAGAAAGAGAGAGCGAGAGAGAGAGAAAGAGAAAGAGAGAGAGAGTGTGTGTGTATTGAAAAGAAAGGTAAAGTATCTTAAAGCGTAAACGAAAAGGGAAGAAGAAGAACGAAGAGAGGAATAAATTTAAAATAGAAAGAAAAGATGAGAGGAAAAAATGAAAATAAACATGAAAAATGAAAATAAATATTATGTATTAACGGTGAAATGATAAGAAATTGCAGTCTAAAAAAATAAAAAATATATATTTAAGAGATAATAGTTAATCAATCCATTGTGATCACAAAATCTTCAAATCGCTATATAATCAAAATTATACTTTTTAGCACGTATCTTGTATAGCGGATTGCATCTTGTAGCGGATGTGCGTTGTGGTACACTGGATATCGGCTCGGAACGAGAAATCGGGGAGCCGAGTTCGAATTCCAGCTGAATTCATTGCATTCACTTACGCGCAAATACCCTTGGGAAAGGTATTAATCCGTCTCTTCCTTCCAGTTATGGGTTAAATAACAGAACAGATTGGGTTCTATAGCCTTGCCTGGCAACCAGTCTACCGCAGAAAGCAATGGCAACCTACTGCGGGATAATCCTCTGCCCAGTCAGTCATGTCTCTTTCGAGACATGATCGCCCAAGCGTGTTTCATGTATGGCACTTTAACTGACTGACTTGTATAGGACACCCAGTAAAGACCAAACTAACTACACGCTGGTGTAATGTTCAATCATACGAGATTTACTAGCAAATAACCTACCCAGTTTTGCCTGATATATATATATATATATATATGTTAGGTTATATATATATATATATATATATATATATGTTAGGTTATATATAGATATATATGCTATGTTAGGTTGATTTTACTGTATTTCAATACTTGTTGGTGTATTTAAAAATGAATTTTGTCTAGAACAGCCAGCGAAGATCAGTTGCAAGTTTTAGCTAGCTAGCTACGGAATGATTTTAATCAACTCATGCTGATTTAGCTTTGCATTTTATACAGGATCCCGGCTAAAGATCAAACTCAGTAGTCTATGGTCTTGGATAAAATGACTACTGTCGTTAATCATCGCGTTATACTAATGCATCCTATGATGTGCTCCAAATACTTAAGATAGTGGCATTATTGATTTTTCTTTAATCTCCCCTCACCACCCGCTGTCAAACACGGCATTTTAAATAATTGGCATGTCATGCTTATTATAATCATATGAGAAGGATTATGCCACCAGAAATGAAGGCAAAATATTAATATCGATATGTCGTCTAAACTGACGGCAACATATATATATTGATGCACATACTATTCAGTATCTTAGAGTAATACATCAGAATATATATATATATATATATTGAACCCTCGGACCCATCCAACTATCGCCCAATCAGTCTTCTACCGATATTCGGGAAAGTATTCGAGGCTATAGTCAATGCTGAAATAGTTCATCATCTCACCGCCCACAAACTCTTCTCCGACAGGTAATATGGATTCCGCTTTGCCAGGTCCACGGCCGACCTGCTAACAACCGTAACGGAGTACATGCTACAGGTCCTTGATGAGTCTGACAAGGATCGCGCGGTTGCTCTGGACATCTCCAAGGCTTTCGGCAGGGTTTGGCACTCTGGCCTCCTATGCAAACTACGCAGTTATGGTATTACCGGTCGCCTGCTTGACCTACTCCAATCTTTCTTAAATAACCGCAAAATGAAGGTCGTTCTGAATGGGCGTGCCTCTTCGTCCTACAGCACGAATGCTGGTGTCCCACAGGGCTCTATCCTGGGCCCGACGCTCTTCCTTATTTTCATCAACGACCTACCAGATGAGATCAAGTCCCAAGTAGGCATCTACGCAGATGACACTACAATATACTCCCGCACCAGTAAGAAACCTGTCGTGGTGGACAGACATAATCTCGCTGCTGACCTTGAGCGGGATCTACACTCTGTGGTGAACTGGGGCAAGAAGTGGCTTGTCAACTTCAATTCATCTAAGACCAAGCTGTTTTCTGTCAACCATTACAGGCAACCTCTCCTGCCTCCCATAAGCATGGACCAAGCCATTCTCCCGGAGAGTAATACACTACGCCTCCTCGGACTTACCCTGTCCTCAGACCGGAACCACTATATTGAATCCATAGCAAAATCTACTGCTAAGAAGGTTGAGTCACTATGTCGATCCAGGATGTTTTTTCCACCTGAATCCATCCTGCATATATACAAGTCAACCATCCGTCCGTGCATGGAGTACTGCTGCCATTTATGTTCAGGTGCCCCTGCCGTTCTCCTCAGTGTTCTTGACAGGCTCCAAAGGAGAGTCTGTAATGTGATAGGTATTGATCTGGCGGCTCGACTGCAGCCACTTCCCCATCGTCGAAATGTGTCCTTTCCTTTGTCTGTTCTATAAATACTTTCATGGCTTCTGCTCAGACGAACTTAAGTCACTGATGCCTCCTCAACAGGTGTTTACTCGTGCAACCAGACTGGCAATTGGGTCCCACCCATTCACAGTCAGGTTAGCCAAATGCAGACGACAATTCTACTCCTGCAGCTACTTCTCTCGCACTTCCCGCTTGTGGAACTCGCTTCCGTATTCTTGCTTTCCTGATGGCTACAACCTCCAGAAATTTAAATGCAAAGTCAATACTCATCTACTAACCACTGGACTCTAGCTCTCTCCCCACCGCTGTATAACCTTCCCTTTCTCTCCACTTATGTATCTGTCATCGCACCTGCTTTCTCAGCTTTCTATTGTTCCTTTCTAACTATTTTGTACTCCTCACTCTTTTCTAATTAATCTTTTTACATTTATGTAGCCCCCTGCACATCAGTGGCGTTTCCGCCTTGCTCGGGGTGAAATGATTAATATGTATATATATATATATATATATATATATATATATATATATATATATCATCATCAATCAAAAGTTGTACAATATAATTGTATTGAACACATTTTAATACAAATGTGCACTGGTGTAATCTTATTATGACCAGAAACTAAGTAATTAATAAATCAATCAATCAATATATATATATATAATGCTTTTTAAAATAATTGAGAGAATATACATGTGCTATATATATTATTCTTTGCTACTCGAGGACATAATTATTGAAAAAATATAAAATACTAAGGCACTGTTAAACAGAAAACACGCAGCAAGAGCATTCATAACTGACAGGAGGTATATATATATATATATATATATATATATATGTACCAGCAAATAGGTGGGTATAGAAGAATCCAAAGGAGTATCCTGTACACACAGTGGTAGGATAACTCTCTAAGAGAGCTCTAAATATATATGTATATAAATACATACAGAATAAATATAAGAAAAATTAAGGCAGACACATTATTTCATGTAAATCGGAAGTATAACTTATTTCAGGCGAACCATCGTATATATATATGGCTGTGTGGGTGTATATTTGTATATATGTTGGATTGTGTGTAAATGTGTATATAAGTGTATATATATATATGTGTGTGTGTGAGTCGTTATGTGTTTATATATATTTATGTGTAAGTGTATATGTATTTGTATCTATGTGTATATCTAAATCTCTCTCTCTATATATATACAGATATATATATATATATATATATATATGTATATATATTCATATGTGTATATGTATATGTATGCGTGTATGTATGTATATTTATAATTTTTTATATATATTAATTGCCCATTTTTCATTTTCACTTTTTATATTATACCAATTTTCATTTTTATTTTAAAATGTTTTTTATTAGAAAATTTAAAACTATCTACAACAGTCTAACCATATTATCATTATTATTTAAAGAAAATCTTTTAAAAAATTGTTAAATTTTTTCAGAGATATATGATATATATTCTCTATTCTTTCCTCCTGTTTCCTTTTATTTTAATATATTTAACTTTTCGTTTCCTTTCTCTCTCTGAAACCCTGTCATCTCGAATATATTGAATATTTTTCATGTCTTATTTTTTCGTTAACTTTCCCCCGTCTATTCAATTCATCCCTTCTTTTTTATTTTTCCACTATTTCTTTCTCCCCCATTACTTCCTGTGACACGGTTAAATTTTGACTCTTTATTTTTTAATACAGATGTAATCAAAAAGTCTTTATTAATCCCTGTCTATGCCCCGTTTTTTAATGTTTGGACGACGATTTTTTTCTTTTTTAACACCCCCACCACCTTTTTTATTTCCTGTGTATGGATATGTTTTTGGGTTCCTTCCGGTATGTGAATTTTGATCTATTTTTTTTGTTTTGGATCGTTGAAGCGAGTTTTTTTTCGCTGAAATAGCTATTCAACGAAATGCAATTTTCGGAACTTATTCACATAATATATGTATATACGCATCGCTCATTCAGTATAATGAATTAGAGCACTCTGGCTAATGGGCAGGTGTACTAATAATATACACGCTAAAAAGTTTGCCTTCTTCTACCGAACGCCCATAGCCCAGAGGTAGAATCGTCGACTGACGCCAATTCGGTTGGGTTTCAATTTTGAGTTAAAAAGCAATCGGAGTCTAACCGTACTGATGAGCTGTGATACAGCGAAACAGATCTGTCTGCGGATGACTATTTATATATATATATATATATATATGTTGTGTATGTGTGTGCTCTAATTATATGAGAAATATCAGATCTCATCTTGTTTATATTTAGTACTGATCACTTATCGCTCGCATTTTTTCTATTGAATCTAAGTCCGTATTAACGGAACCAAGAACTGAACTGACAGTTATTATGTCAGTAAATTCAAGAACAAACGTTTCCACTAAAATAATTTCCGTAGATTAAACATTAATCCGAATGTAACGAGTATTCCACTTCTTTGTCAATATTTTACATTGTTAGGACTGCTGTCTTCTTTGTTATTGTCATATTTAGAACGTTTCAGTCGTTGTACGCTCTGACCTTCTTCAAGTTTCTTTTTTATTGCTTGATTACACTGTTCTCGTTTGACATGTCATGCCACCCTTAGATGTCCATCAACGTAAAAAATGTAAATACTTAATCTCAGAAATATAGACAATGTTTGTCAATGTCTTCAAATATTGAATATTAATCACATAGGTTGAACATTATAGAATTAAAATTCCAAAATTGTGCTACCTACCTGTTAAGTTCTGGGCGGACGTCTTTTTCAGCTTTTGTATAGAGGTTTACGAACAAATGCGTATACGGTTTACGTATTAACAAATATAAGTAACGAGCAGGATAGCCCGGTGTTGCTCAGGTGTAATGAAAGCTTTAAAACTAATCCATGGTTCTGGAGCTCAGACTCAGCTTAAAGAACATTTGTGTGAAGATTGGTGAGAATCGGATAACAATTGTGGATTTGTATAACGGACATACAGACAGATAAACAGACACACGCACAAACATCTTGCCTTTTATATATATATTTACACACACACACACACACACACACACACACACACATATATATATATATATATATATATATTATCGATTTTCCGCACTATTGTAACAACTGCAACCTTGAAACTTCTGAATATTGTTTCTTATGTCTTTGTCTATGAGTGTATCAAATTTGATTAAAATCGGAACAATCCTTCTATAACCCGATTTTTTCGATTATCGATTTTCGTTATTTATCAGAGGTACCTCGACACAAAACCTAGCCCAGAACACTCGCAGACACTTATATTACAACTGTGTAAATTTTTAAGAAAATCGGTTCAGCCGTTTTGGAGTCTATAGGTAACGGACACACACAGACAAAGTTCCATTTATAAATAAGTGTAGATATTTTGTGTGTTCAAATACGAGTGTTTGTGTAAACGTACGAGATGTGTGAGTGTGATTTTATTTATCTTTATTTGAGAATGTTTACATGCGCACTGGGTGAAATGCTTCTTTTTTTAAACGGCAATAGGTACAAAAATAAATACATTAGTACAAATGTTCAAGACTAGATCAAACTGAAATGAAACCAGAATTCTAAATGCCAATATTTATTTAATATCTTTGTGTACGGTAACTGCGGCAACTACCATTCCACCTTTTTCATTTGTTTCTTTGGTATTTTCGGCGTATTGACAATGATTTAAAGATCGTTTAGCTGTCAGATCCAAATCTTTGAAGTTGTTATAATCTCGAAATATCGAACCCATCTGTCAATTCCTGTTCTGACGCTTCCAATATACGAAAATTGAGCAGGACATGAATGTAAGTTTGGGGATGTTATTGGTGACTGTATGAAAGATTAATGATTGTTAGAAGGTATGACATTGATTGGCACTTCAAGATCAATCTCTTAGTGATTGATAACACACACACATATCTATCTATCTATCTATCTATCTATCTATCTATCTCTATATATATATATATATATATATATATATATATATATTACAGCAGCAACCTAGTTATAAAAACTAGACTTGCTGTTATATGAATAAGTGTACAGACTGAATTTGTTTGGTTTTGTATTTGATTAACTTGAGTTTGAGAAATATTAAGCGTTGTATTCCGTAAATTAGTGGCTTATCTGCAAGATCATAATTAATGTTGGCAATTCGCTTTCTGAGATATGTAATAAGGAAGAGGGCTTGAAGAATTTAATACTCACAGGACGAATAAAAGTAAAGAGAGGCAGCGGAAAGCAGCGCGAAATATATTTGATAGTCTTGTACAAATGGTTGGTGGATTGGAGTTTGAGAGAGATACCAAGAGAAAAATATACTGAAAGCGACAAGAGACAGGATCAAGTGGAAGTCCATGATCGCCTACGTTCTGAACGGACACGCCACATGAAGAAGAAAAAGAAATCCGTTTTCTACTGAATCCATCACATTTATGGGCTTAAACTAGAAATATCCATGCATATAAATATGAGTGTGTGTGTGTGTGTGTGTGTGTGTGTGTGTGTGTTCAATACCCTTATATTCTATTTGATTAATTTTTTACAGTTTATGAACATTTTGGAAGTTATTTAAAGTTATGGTTTTTAGTACGATTTTGGGGTGGAGTGGGGGATATAATAATTAATGACTCAATTCTTAATATCTGATCCATACCTGGAGGTAAAGAAAGGTCGTGGATTCTTACCAAATCAGAATAAACAAACAAGAAAGTATATTGTCTATGAAGTGGGTATCATTTTTATATTACAAGCAATATGTAAACTGATCCCTCACTTTATGACCATTGTAGTTTCTATACATTTATATTTCAGATAATGTAATTAAATCTAAAATAAATATATATGTTGCTAATCATTGATGGATTCATCCATTTTCTACCTTCCTATCAACTCTTTGTAGGTTATTTAAAGACAGAAAATATTTTGATTGTAAGATTATAATAATGGTATAGTTATACAATTTTACTAATTTATCCATAGCTTGGAGAGAAGAGGTTGATTCATACCATTCCCAATTGTGTTTACGCGTGAAGTAATATAACGAACCCAACTGGAATTAGAACTGGGCTCTCTGATTAACAATTCCGAGTTATTATCCATTGCACCAGCCGCACATCTAATTTTCCAACAGATGACTTACAAATATGTTTCCAAGATTACAAAAAGACTTTTGAGAAAGAAAGAATTGAATTATTTCCTATTTGAATCCTATTTTCCACAGAAAATATATTTGACTAACCCATTAAATCAATATTCTCTTAGGAAGTGTAACTGATTAATCCGCAACATATTCAATTCCATAAAAAATATATTTTAGTAATCCGTAACATTTCCATTTCTATAGGAAATATATTTGAGTAATCTTTAACCTCTACAGTTTCATAGGAAATATATTTCAGAAATCAATATTTCCATAATAAATATATTTCAGTAATCCGTAAAATTTCCATTTTCATAGGAAAAATATTTTAGCAATCCCGAAACTCTACATTTCCATAACAAATATCTTTCAGTAATCCGTAAAATTTCCATTTTCATAGGAAAAATATTTTAGCAATCCCGAAACTCTACATTTCCATAATAAATATCTTTCAGTAATCCGTAAAATTTCCATTTCCATTGGAGATATATTTCAGTAAGCTGTAACCTGTACAGTTTCATAGGAAATATATTACAGTAATTGGTAGCATTTCTTTTTCCATATGAAAGATATTTCAGTAATCCGTAACGCTTACATTTCCATATGAAAGATATTTCAGTAATCCGTAGCGCTTACATTTCCATAGGAAAGATATTTCAGTAATGTCTAATCAATGAACTCAAGTATAAACACGTCATAAGACTACTAAAAAACATGAATAAATAAAAATAAATAAATAGATCTGGCGACTCGTCTGCAGCCACTTTCCCATCGTCGAAATGTGGCCTCCCTCTGTCTCTTCTATAAATACTTTCATGGCTTCTGCTCAGATGAGCTTAAGTCACTGATGCCTCCTCAACAGGTGTTTACCCGTTCAACCAGACTGGCAACTGGGTCCCACCCATTCACAGTCAGGTTAGCCAAACGCAGACGACAATTCTACTCCTGCAGCTTCCTCTCTCGCACTTCCCGCCTGTGGAACTCACTCCCGTATTCTTGCTTTCCTGACGGCTACGACATCCAGAAATTTAAAAGCAAAGTTAATACTCACCTACTAACCACTGGACTCTAGCTCTCTCCCCTCCCCTGTATAACCTTCCCTTTCTCTCCGCCCATGTATCTGGCATTGCACCTGCTTTCTCAGCTTTCTATTGTTCCTTTCTAACTAGCTTGTACTCCTCACTCTTTTCTAATTAATCTTTTTACATTTATGTAACCCCCTGCACATCAGTGGCGTTTCTGCCTTGCTCGGGGTGAAATGATTAAAAAAAAAAAATAAATAAAAATAACGAGATTCTGAAGTAACGAATATATATATATTTGTGAAAAAATAGTTGAAAGATGAAATCATCAGCACTCTTTCCTTATATATGTTGTTATTATCAAACAATTTCAGACATCGTACTCTCCGTCCTTCATCAGGTACTTGCTGATACGCGTAACGTTCAAGGAATTTTGAAGTGAACACTTTATTTAATCGACTTCTGTATACTGCTCTCGTTCTAGGGATATTTCGTCTAGTTCTTTTTTCATACTGTTCAGTTATTATTCACTCTGTTTTCACTGATGTTAAGTATGCACTACCCAGCACAGTGATTGAACTTACAATTACAACATCACCAAATTCACGAACCCACGTTTTAAATCGGCAGGGTATTTTATTATATGCATTGATTGTGTATATATTGTGACCTGTCCTCATGTGTATCAGAAAGTGAATATTTCTGTATATATGTATGTGGATATGTGTAGAGTGTGAATGTACGCAGATTATTAAAGCGTAGCAATTGGTTAACACTATGTGTGTAAAGAGATAGTTACGCAGTGAAAGTAAATACGTATTTGTAACGGTCTTAACTTCTTTTATCAGTATTTTTGCGTGTGCATCTTACAAGAAACTTTACTTACCGAAATATTTCAGTCGAAAAGCCCTCCAGGTAGATGTCTACAAAAGTTAATCCGTGGAAGCTTTTCTTCTCTGAATATATATATATATATATATATATATATGTGTGTGTGTGTGTGTGTGTGTGTGTGTGTGTGTGTGTGTTGTCATAAAATAGAAAATAAACCAGGGTCAGAAAAAAACATTCTCATCGGAAAAAATGAATTTACATAAATCTGTCTCTCTCTCTTTCTGTCTCTCTTTGTCTCTCTGTCTGTCTGTCTGTCTGTCTCTGTCTATCTCTCTCTCTCTCTCTATATATATATATATATTGCAAAAAAAAAAAGATAAAATTCGGCTTTAAAGAACTATGGTGTATTTATTTTGTAAGACCTCCAAACACGATTTCCCGGATTGTAGTTTACATTAGTTGTGAATATCTTTGTGTGTTTACGGAGCGTAAATTTAGCCTTTTGGGTAAAAAACGTCAATGTGTTGGGATGGACCATTCAATGTTATTCACTTTGACGTACAGAAAGAAGAGTAAAAAGTGTTGCCAAGTGGAAGACCGATGAATACTTGCTAATAATAAAAGAGAAAAAACAAATGTGCAACTTGAAACAAAAATGCATTGAGCATAATATATATATATATGTGTGTGTGTGTGTGTGTGCGTGCGTGTGTGTGTGTGTGTGTGTGTGTGTGTGTGTGTGTGTGTGCAAATGAACAGCAAAATCTATCTATATATTTACTCTCGCCTTGGCATTATAAAACAGAGAGAAGGAACTGAAAGAATGTGAATAAGCTTTAAAATGGAAAATAAGGTTAAAATCTCTATACAAAGATACAAATGATTATTGCATTTACTCTAAAAATAAAATATAATGCTGTCAAAATAAAATTCATCTCAAAATAAAGTTTATTCATTTAAGTGCTTAATATAATTATTCATAGATGAAATTAATTTGAGTTTTGTAGTCTGCGCCAACATAGATATTTTCTTTAGAATGATTTTTACCCTGCACAAAGCTTTAGGATTATCGTTGCATTTGGTTAAAAGTAAAAAGCACACTTTTTACAGATACGTGTGGAAGATAACTGTTAACTCTAAACTAAAAAAGAGTTAAGATTTTAGTGATTAGGAAAGCATCTACTTGGGAGTCGTTTCTACAAGTCAGTGATCCGTGCGAAAAAGCTTTTTGAGTGGAACTTGCATCTCAATAAAATACGAAGGAAATGAATATGGTTAACTACAATGTGCGTTTCATGGAGGTTTCTGGTTGTGAATGCCAGAACTGGTGAAATTAAAGATTGTAATTCTGCTGAACAATTTCCATGGAAATAGGGATAGCGATAGAGCAGCGAGAGGCTTGTGATGTCGAGCTGAAATTAATTTTCTCGCCCACAAGGAAGCAAAGATGCTTTTGGACTCTATTAATAATGGAAAGCAAAGGCTGGGCAGCACCTATTCATATATGACAGCTGTACACCATTTTCAGCCAAATCTGGCTCTTGTAAGTGAAAGAGAGAATTTTTATTGTTAGTGAAAGAAGCGCATTCTTTTGTATTAGAATTATTCTTCGGGATTGCTTTAGTAATTTCTATCTATCTATCTATCTATCTATCTATCTATCTATCTGTCTATCTCAAAGTCTGTTCGTTATCTATCTATCTATCTATCTATCTATCTATCTATCTATCTATCTATCTATCTATCATGGTGGCATCACCCATTCAACGGATTGAACTCTTCCTACAACTACATATACTACCCCTCACAAGAGGTGGAAGCTGATAAGGCAGATCAGCATAGAGGAGAAGAGAGCGATAGGCAGAGATGGTCAAGACTGCTACCAGACTACCACTGCGAGTCCCAGTTCTAGTATTACTACCTAACTAGTATTATTCGTTCTAACAGAATTCCAAGTATTTGTATTTTCCTGTGTTTAATATATATATCGTTATTTTCTATTTTGGTTGTTGTTGTATTATTTTCTTGCTGGACTCTTAACCGGGTCCACGACAAGTGGCGACGAAGAGTCGAACAAATTTACGCGGGGATATAAAAAAAAAAGAAAAAAAAAAACAGAATCCCACACGACAAGGGGCCAAGAAGACATAAAAACTCTACCGTATCACCCACGATGACAAGATGAGATATTTGTTAACACCTTAAAAAGAGCGTTGAAAATGGCATACGAGATACCCACAGATAAAGCACTGCAACAGTTTCTACATGTTTATAGGATTACCCCAAATATTAACACGCCATCAGGATTGTCACCGGCGGAGGTGTTGTTCGCGAGAATAATAAAATGTGTGTTCGACAAATTACTGCCAAAGCAAAACAAAAAACAACCAACGCTATTCGTACCAAAGAAGACTTTCTGACCAGGAGAAAGAGTATATTATATAAAGCAATACGTCCTACTGGGAAGCCGGTACGATAACTAATCGGATCGGGAATATGCTATACATGATTCAAGGTCCAGAAGTTACATAATTCAAATAAGGAAAAGGCGCAAGAAGAAAAAACTATGGACACAATATTTGATAAGTTCGAGTTACAAAGACCCGAAACAGTGCTTGAAAAAAGAAAATCAAGTAGGAAAAGGAAGTTCACCGAAGCATTGATAATAAATCACAAAAGAAAGAGATATTAAAAGCTCCATACCTAGATAAAAAAAAAACTTGGGGGGGGATATATCATGGTGGCATCACCTATTCAACGGATTGAACTCTTCTTACATATACTTCCCCTCACAAGAGGTGGAAGCAGATAAGGCAGATCAGCATAGAGAAGAAGAGAGCAAAAGGCAGAGATAGCCAAGACTGCTACCGTTCTACCATTGCGAGTCCGAGTTCTCGTATTACTACCTAACCCGTATTTATCGTTCTACTAAGAGAGTATTGTATTTTGCTGATATATATATATATATATATCTCGTTATTTCCTATATTGGTTGCTGTATTATTTTCTTGCTGGATTCTTAAACGGGTCCACGACACTATCTATCTATCTATCTATCTATCTATCTATCTATCTATCTATCTATCTCAGTATGTTCATTATCTATCTATCTATCTATCTATTAAACTACAACGCATATCACAGGGAGTCAGGTACTTGCTAGAGCGGTACAGGGAACCGAATATTTCACCAGTACCTTTCGCGACGGATTGTATCTACGAGTTCTAGATAATGTCTAGGAATAATTTCAGTTTCACTCGGCACTCAAGGCACGGAGTTTTCCTGGAGGAACATCTCTTCATTGCGATTGGTTAAAGTTCTGGGTTCGATCGGTGATGGTAGAATGTCACTAGTTTGGTTTTCGAGCAGTTAAATGAGACTAAACAGTTTTTCCCCCAGAGTTCGGATACAGCTAGGTCAAAGGAAAATTAACTGTCAAGCTCTGGTCATCTAAGGTTTTTATACACCGTAAATTGTTAATTTACACAAAAGTAACATTTTAAAATAGTATTGGCACAGTAAAACTACAACACATATCAATGGGACATTTAAAATGCTTCGAAGTAATACCATCTCTGTCTTAATCAACACACATTATCCAGCTTCATTACCCTTGACGGAAGCATTCTTGGAATTCCGTTTTTGGGTGGATGGGGATGATATCGAGCAAGTGTCTCGTCGTTTTCTCTTAGATTTCCTCAACGTCTTCAATTCTTGTTCATTTCAAGTGGGACTTGTTTTTTTGGAAGGAAAATGTGTCTCAAGGATCGAGATCTGGCGAATGTTGTCCTTCGTCAAAACTGTTGCACATCACCTGGTCACTGATGTAACCTTTGTGGGTTGGTTAGACATCAAATGTCTACATACTTTCATTCCAGGCTCTGCTATAAACAATGGAAATGAGTGATTGTTTAACTTACTGAGTATGCGCAACAAAGTTTGAAGTTATTTTGTCCCTAGTTCCGTTAACTTAGCAACAGTCAATATACTTTTTGATCGGATCTTATATATATATATATATATATATATATATATATATATATATATCGTTATTTCCTATATTGGTTGCTGTATTATTTTCTTGCTGGATTCTTAAACGGGTCCACGACACTATCTATCTATCTATCTATCTATCTATCTATCTATCTATCTATCTATCTATCTATCTATCTCAGTATGTTCATTATCTATCTATCTATCTATCTATTAAACTACAACACATATCACAGGGAGTCAGGTACTTGCTAGAGCGGTACAGGGAACCGAATATTTCACCAGTACCTTTCGCGACGGATTGTATCTACGAGTTCTAGATAATGTCTAGGAATAATTTCAGTTTCACTCGGCGCTCAAGGCACGGAGTTTTCCTGGAGGAACATCTCTTCATTGCGATTGGTTAAAGTTCTGGGTTCGATCGGTGATGGTAGAATGTCACTAGTTTGGTTTTCGAGCAGTTAAATGAGACTAAACAGTTTTTCCCCCAGAGTTCGGATACAGCTAGGTCAAAGGAAAATTAACTGTCAAGCACTGGTCATCTAAGGTTTTTATACACCGTAAATTGTTAATTTACACAAAAGTAACATTTTAAAATAGTATATATATATATATATATATATATATATATATATATATATATATATATTTAGTGTATCGAGGCAGCAAATGATTTTTTAAACAAATACTGTTAAATATAAGAGACAATGAATGTCTATTATGTTTAATTATGAGCCGTTCTAAACGTCGTATTTTGGCTTTGATTTCAGTTGAAAATAAAGACAAAAATTCTCCAACATTTGAATAATTTTACATTAATTTGGTTCTAAGCTTTCGGCTCACATATTGGAGGCCATGTACATCAAATCTAAACAACCAACACTTAATAAAATCACCTTTAAATCCGGACATAACACGTTACATTGCATTTGAATACATGGTTTTGTTGTCATTTCGCGCGATCACGCGGTGTGACGTCATAGAACCGCATTGCAAATTTGAGAACTGCGTTTGTTATTTTTGGTAACTATTGCCGTTGCCTAGCGAGTTTTATGTCAACACAAAATAAAATCATCGGTGATGGTGGATGTTTTTGTGTTACCGTTTTAATAATCTCTCAGATTAAATAAATTGCAAACGTGTCTGCCTATTTTAATAAAACCCGTTCATACTCACGGATAATCTTTCGCGTATTATAATTGAAAGATGTCAGAAATGAGCTGTAACGTTGACAGATGTTAGTATCATTAATTTCTCAAGGTAACCAAGTACTTTCAGTCTCTTTCCGAGATCATCTTTAAATGTGTGAGTTATGGTAGCAAAAAATAACCTCAAAACTGTGTTGTTAAAAATTACTGTAAATTTTTTTCTTCTGCAAATATAACGGTCGACAAATTCCTAGCGTTCATTAAAAAGTGAAAATTATCCAAAATGGAATTTTTTATATGTTGTAATGTCATGGTCATGCACATGTTAAATCATAAAAAAACTGTTCGTTTTACAAACGTTTTAGAAAATTACTACAGTATTCATAGCTGATTCTATTAATTGTCGGCTTAAGTGTTTTATTGAATATTGCCTCGAGAATCTGTAGTTTGCTTTTTTGTTTTGTTGTTGTAGGATAGTTGTATTATCGATTATTAATTTTTTTATATTGTTAATGTAGACAGATCATTTCTGACATCTTTCAATGATGATACGCAAAAGTTTATCCGTGAATATGAACGGATGTTATTAAAAAATAAACAGACACAATGTTTGCAATATATTTAATATGACATGTCTAAAAGAAAATTTCCTGCCTAAATACACAAATATATATATTAGAAAGGAGCAAGATAAGGATGGGAATACAGGTGTGATGACAGTTGTAAAGGTAGAGAGAAAGGAAAAGGTATACGGGGTGGTGTAGAAAGAACTGGAGTCAAGTGGTTAAGAGATGGGTATTGACATTGCATTCCTGGAGGTTGTAGCCGTCAGGAAAGCAAGAATATGGAAGCGTGTTCCACAGGCGGGAAGTGCGAGAAAAAAAGCTGGTGGAGTAGAATTGTCGTCTGCATTTGGTTGATCTAACTGTGAATGAGTGGGACCCAGTTGCCAGTCTGGTTGCACAAATAAACAACTGTTGCAGAGGCACCAGTAACTTAAGTTCGTCGGAGCAGAAGCCATGAAAATATTTATAGAACAAACTGAGGGAAGCCACATCTCATCATTGAGAAATTGGCTGTAATCGTGCAGACAAGTCGTCCCCTATCACATTACAGGTTCTTCTTTGGAGCCTGATATATATATATATATATATATATATATATGTGTGTGTGTGTGTGTGTGTGTGTGTGTGTGTGTGTGTGTGTGTGTGTGTGTGTGTGTGTGAATTGTTATCAAATACAGGTCCAAATATAGCTCGAAATACGACGGAATGATAGGATAAAGAACACATAGAAAACTTTTATAAATTCAAGAGGATTCTCTTTTATTAAAGCTTCATCATAAAATGAAAATTTTGGTATTTATTCCAAGAAAATGAGACAGAATATTCGGAACAAGCATTCCAAAATATGTTTTCATTTGTTAGAAACAAATGTACAATGCAATAAATTATTTCTAATGTAATAAATATCTACTTCCTTATATGGCAATGAATACTGGACAATTTCCTTTCAGATGAAGAAGAGCCACAGAGAAATTATTTTGCAGATGGATGTTAAGAACACGATGGATATTGAACGTATAAATAAAGAGAATCTATGGTAACTAAAATGATACTATTTATATCATTCGGAACATTCTTTTCACATTTATTGAGAATGTTTTGACTGTTGTCCGGTTTAACCTTCTTCATACGTTAAATTTTCTTCATACGTTATAGAATTACGAATCGAACACTTTATTTAGTCAACGGGTATAGATATATAGAGGAAATTATTTATTGAATTAAATTGAAACAGTAGACACATCAGTGGAAGATACGAAAGCTTAAGTAATAGTCGGCCAAGCATTAACATGAACACAACATAGGAACCAGTAATACAGAGAAATAAAGAAAAACACTAACAATAATTGTAATATGAGTTCTGTAAAAAATAATACTGAGATATTAGGTTTATAAGTTGTAAAATTTTACTGGCTGTAAATGGTCAAGGAGATAAAAAAGTTAGTTGAGTAGTTAAAAAAGTGACTTGGTCGAAAGAGTTGTGAGTTCAATGCTTTAGAGGTAATTAAGTGACACTGAGATATCCCCAAAAAGGGTTCGACTCGAGATCCCAACGTATTTCATTTGAAAAAAATGGTCGAAAAGTCGTGAATATAAATAAGCTCAACAGTTCGAACGATGTTTAGTTACAATACTTCATGTGAGAAATATCTTCTTCTTCTTTGAGCCACGTCCCTTCAGGACGTAGGCAATCATAGCCTTCCACATTTCCCTATTTCTTGTAGCACTTAACTCTCCTTCTATTATACCGTTCAACCTCCCCACTCTGCCATCTATCTCCTCAAGTTTATCAAGTATGTCACTCGTTGCTTCCTCTTGTCTCTCCCTCTTTCTAATCATCCCGTGAGCAACAGATTCGCCAAACACTCTTTCTTCGTTACAAAAACTTCATCTGTATTTTCCTGATTTTAAGTATCAGTTTCTTTTTCGTGTCTATACTTTACAAAACATTGTTGCTCAAATCCCTAGCATCCTTCTGTAGAACCGCATTTCATTTGCCTTGAGTTTTTTCTTCGTCATTGATATGATTGTCCAGAATTCGCTGCTTTATTGAAGGATAGATATCACTTAACAATCCAGTACTCTCTTCTTTGACTCCAGCGAAATTTTTCTGTCTCTCAATACTCTACTCAGCTTCTAGAAAGCATCCTTTGCCTTGCCAATACGCCTTCGGATCTCCTTGTAGCACTTTCCGTCTTCTCTTAGAAATATAGACAGATATAAAATAATACTTATATTACAATCAGATGAGTAATGATAAATTAAAAGGACAACTAACGAGAAAAGACGGCCTAGAGAAATTAATATTGATAAAAGATACAGGAGCTAAATCAGGAAATGGAATATGGTGAGTTTATGTGGCTGGATTAGGACAAGGAAATCTGGTTAAAGTTATAATGGATCGGAAGCTGTTGAGAGCCATGATTACCCATATTCTGAATAATTTCTCCGTATAAAAGAATAATAAGTCATCTTTGTTGCAAGCTTTTAGATTGGCTGAAGCAGAGACGTTTTACTCATAACAGAGGCACGAGAACGTTTTGTTTTCTAGGCTATGTAGTTGATATTTTTATAAAATTATTTTTGGTAAGATTTACAAAAATTATTTATTATTCTTTAAATAAATCTTAAATCTTATTAGATAATTGCTTTATTTTATATCTAGAAAAAAGTATGAATGCATTTCTTCTACAAAAGTGGTGTAAATCACTAAGGTAATGGTTAAATGTTTGCGCCGTCAAATATATGCGATTATAGCCTCGTTCTGATTTCATGGTCGCCATTACATTGCACGTCTTCTATGCATCTCTGTTTTTTATATACAAAATGAAATGAGAATATATAAAGACTAAATGCTGTTTACGTATTCTATATAAGAAGTTCATTTTTTATCAGTTAATTAATATTTGTAAATACTGTATGTTGAAGATTTCCGATTGAATTTGTGAAGGCAATGTCATCTTTCAATCATATTTACTAAAACTTTAAACACATTAAACTCTCGGAAACTGAAAGAGCGAAAACACAAGAAATAGAAAAATAATCAGGTAAAAAAAAAGAGTTAGAAAAGAAAAAGTATATTTTTTCTTTGCATCGTCTTGCTGGGGGAGCTTCCCCAGGAATCTGAAGGGTCATGCAATAGAAAAAAAAATGGAAAACTAAACCAGTTCGTGACATTTCCATAAGCTGCTTCCAGGAATTTTTTAAGAACATTTTTCGGGTATATCACTGAAGATTATTTAAAAAGAAATGCTTTAAAAATAAGCCATTAAAAAGTGAAAAACAAAAAAAGAAAAAAAAAAAAGAAAATTGATCAAGTATTTCGACTTTTTAAAAAAAACGTTAACAAATTTTATGTATTTTGTTCATCGGAGTAATTTGGCGTTGAAGGAGTTGTAAAAAGATCCTCAACTTACAGTAAGGTGTCAGCAGAAATCTTAAGAGATTATTAAAGCTTACATACGTCGTTGTGGGACTTGAACTTCATCGCCATCAAGCTAAAAAGTTGATAAGAGACAGAATCACATCTATGATCAAAATAAAAAGCAAGAGGTCCTGTTCTTAAAAAGTGGACATCTGACAATCGATTGAAATCTCAACATTTGGGAAAAAGAAGGAAACGGTACCATGCACCATTGTTGTACCATTTCAAAGAATTTATCTTCGTAACTAATATATTAACGATCATATATCCGCGTAAATTCTGAAATTTTATTTTATTTATTTTGTTCTCAATAGAAGTAGTTAAGTTCGTTTAGGGTCAAGTTCACACTCCAACATATACTCTTGGAAAGAATTAGAGGTTTATACTTTTTTTTCTTGTTTAGAACAGGGTTTCCGGTTTCTTCTAAAGTCTGCTTTACTTCCCTAATCATGACGACTACACATAAACTTCGAAATTTTAATTGCTATTGAATTATTTATATTTACGTTAGTAGGAAAAGACTGCTTCGCCTATTAGCCGGTGTTTTAGGTTTTCTGATCCTTCTAAAATATATTTATGCTTTTTCACTCCCATTGCATATTGCGCATTGGTGGCATTATCGTCTTGATTGCTGTGAATCAGTTTATATATATATATATATATATATATATATATATATATATATAAACTTATTTATAAATGGAACTTTGTGTGTCTGTGTGTGTGTGTATCCGTTACCTATAGACTCCAAAAAGGCTGAGCCGATTTTCTTGAAAATTTACACAGTTGTACTATAAGCGTCTGCGAGTGTTTTTAGCTAGGTTTTATGACGAGGTACCCCCATAAATATCGAAAATCGATTTTAATCAAATTTGATACACTCATAGTAAAAGATATAAGAAACGATATTCAGAAGTTTCAAGGTTGCAGATCTTAAAATAGTGCAGAAAATCGATAATATATATATAAGGCAATATGTTTGTGTGTGTGTGTGTGTCTGTGTATCTGCCTGTATGTCTGTATTTTTTCAGCCCTTTTACTTCAGTTTTTGCTTCGTGTTTGGCACTAAGTAGGTATAATTGTAGTTCTTAGTCTCAGCCATGATACTATTTAATCAAAGGACTTATTTAGCCTTCAAAATTCAGTTTACGACGAAAAATACCTATTTGATATCCATACTAGGAAGTCAAAATTTGACTTACATCCATTCATTTTTCTTTCAGTCTACTGTTTCGCTTTAACTGGAAACAACTATTGCTTTTTAGTCTTTCGTGCTAACGTCAAAAGAGTCTGAGCTCCAGGACCATGGATTAGTTTTAAAGCTTTCATTGCACCCGAGCAGCGCCGAGCTATTCTGCTAATATATATATATATATATATATATATATTATAAATCATATTTTAGAACATGTACATAATTATTTTATATATACTCGCTACGAAGGTACGTTCGTTTCAACACTGAAGCTTCAATGTCTCATCAATGAGACATTGAAGTTTCAATGCTGAAACGAGCGTAGCTTCGTAGCGAGTATATATAGAAAAATTATGTACATGTTCTAAAATATAATTTATAATATATATCCACAGCTCTATATATTATATATCGAGCACTGTTTTAAATTAATGTTTTGGACGTTGTAAGAATTCTTCGTTCTGTATTCACTCGGATATATATATATATATATATATATGTATATATATATATATATATATATGTGTGTATATATATATATATATATATATATATATATATATATATATATATAAACTGTCCGATAATGCCGTTTGGCTCTCAGGTCTAACGAATATCGTAATGCTTATTGTCGGGTAAGTGAAATCAGCAACTTATAATTTCTTTTTCATTTTTATTTCGTTCACTTCATTCTATTTGCCTTGAAAAAGGTATGAATCTATCCCTTGCCTTATGAGAGCTACCAGCCTTACTGGAGAATAATTTGTAATTCAATATCAGCCTGGAAACGGATGATCTCTGTCATCTGTGACACACCACTGCTGTTATGGCACCAGTGCACGGCTTTTCGTATTTCGCGAATCAATTTATGATGAGAACGACACATACTTTAGACGATTTGTTTAGTTTATCTCAGGTGATTTAAATTATGTTTATAGCTTATATAAAAATTAAACCGTGCAAAATTTAATTTTCTCGAAATGTCATAATATTTAATAGGATCTAGTGAGTGAGTTTTGTTTGACGGTATATCAAACTCTGTGGGTCATTTAATGCCAAAAATTTGGTGGTTTAAGGTAGTTTTTAATATTCGGTTATAGTGAGAACGTTAATTTAGTCTAATGTAAACGAAAATTTTGTTTTATTCTTTTTTATTTTAGAAAACTGAAAATGTATATTTTCAAATGTTTTGTATTAAAAAATGTTGTGCTGAGAACTTTTTCCTTCAAAAATGTGTTGTGGTCATAATTTTTTCTTCAAAAATGTATATTTTTCTATAAAATCATTTTTATACTTTCATAGTGTTTGACCCCAGTTTGGGGGTTAAATATTTATTCATAGTTTGGACCCTAACAGGTTCTACCACCCCGGTGGACTTGGGAACGACAGCAATTAAGTGGTGGTTCCATGCTCCTCACAACCTTCCAATCAGAAGCCTTGCTGCCGGATGCAGTTTACAGTCAAGCCCAGGACCATTAATAGGGTGGAAGAAAGAAGTATAATTATCTATCTATCTATCTATCTATCTATCTATCTATCTATCTATCTCTCTCTCTCTCTCTATATATATATATATATATATATATATATATAAGTCAAGATTTTCTCAAAACAATAAATTTTTAAAATAATTTAACTCATGTGAGAATGTCCTGAAACTTTCATTAAAATATGACAATTATTTTTTTTTATTTTTACAAGAATTACCAAATAAATGTGATTTTACCGAAAAATTATGTTAATATTTCTTATTCCAATTTTTCATCACCCGCCGAGTCAAGAAAAAATAATTACCCAAATATTAAACGTCCTAAAATAGATTACAAACATAATTAGATAATTGCAAATACGTTTGATCTTGCCTCTTAATAATATCATAAAAGTATGGTGATAAAACTTTGTTATTAGATTTGCTTCATTTTTTCATCATGAATATTTTTAGGAAATCATTAGACGAAGTTATTTAGATATTTGATAGAAAAGTATCAAATAGGAAAGGTTATAAAATTGAATTGAACGATTTTAATTATGCTTCATCAGAAATTATATATGAATAAAATTATTAAAATGTAATATATATATATATATAAATTCAGATATTATTTAGAGAGAGGAACAGCTATTTCAACATGTCAGTTCAAGATATGCATTGACAACCCCGTTAAATCAAAGTGTGGGGAAAGATTTTCATGCCGGAAGCAGGGGATATTATAGGAAGGGATCCGGAATGTTGTTTACGATAGGTTTAAGCCAGGAGAATCATAGTAGTAAACTGCCTTTTGGTATTGTGAGGCATGTGACTTGACCATTGGGTTAGCAGTGGTAGGTAAAAGAGAGAAAGTTAATGATTCACCAAATTTTAATATCTAGTTTATGTAACGGAATAATTCTGGAAGAAATGGAAGAAGGAGATAATTATTTGAATTTAATTTTATTCCGGTGACGACACATACTAATGATTTCTCTACGTTTATTCAGAAGTATTGAAATTTCAAAACCTTATATATATATATATATATATATATATATATATATATATATATATATATATATATATACTGTAGCGTTCAAAATTAGGGAACAAAAATGAAAGATTCGGTATCTCCAAAACTAACCATTGAAACTGCGTGAAATTTTTACAGATGGTAGACATGCACCTCCTAAATAATATCGTTAGCTTTCCAATTACAGAATACAATATAATGTGTTTGAAACTAGGAAACAAATTTAAATTTTAGTTAAATCAGAACTAAACAAAAGACAAACTCGTAACTTAATATTTTTTACTGAAACCTTTAATTTCGGCGACTGCTGCACATCATCTTACACAAGATTGTACCAAATTTTGACAATCAGTAAGCATAATTTTAGCTGATTCTTCGCACAGTTTCAACCACTAATATTCCACAATCGATGAACTTTGTGCAATTACCTTCTTCCCAAATGTTTACCATGGGGTTCATGTCCGGACTCTGAGCGGGCCAGTCAATAATCTCACTTTCTTGCTCCTCGAAATACTTCATCACGATCTTCGTTTTATGCCACGAGTATTATCTTCCATAAATACGGGAGGATCAATGCCACAATTTTACAGCACAGGAGAATCGTGATATTCTAACAATCCTTTTTATAATTCAGCATTTACTATCGTATTTATACTTACAAGAGGCAAAGTTCCAAGCACATAAATCCTTCCAAAGACCATTACACTTCCTCCACCAAACTTCACAGTTTTCTTGGTACAATTCTTATTCATTGCTTCACCAGTTAGTCTTCGTATATATTGCTTGCCATCAGTCCTAAGCAAATTGAAATCTCATTCGTCATAGAAAAAAGCTTTGGACCAATCATAATCTGATTCGCGAATGTTAATCAGGCTATTTTGTTTTTTCTAGCTGAACAGTGGCTTTTTCCTAGGACAGCGTGAAAATAGGTCACTTTCGTGTAAACGTCTTGACACAGGAGAGATATATGTCTACTATGAGTGAAAATTACATGCAATTTCAGTTGTCACTTTTGGAGATAATAAGTTTGTTCATTTTTGTTCCATTATTTTTGGGCACTACTATATATATATATATATATATATATATATATATATATTTTCATTTTTAAAGTAGTTACTTCGCTACCTTGGTTTCTACCATGAATGGTGTCTTAGTCGATTTTTAATAACTTTTAATAGTTGAAAACTAATTCATAACTCTATGAAAAATAATTTTTAATAGGGTTATTAAAAATCGCTTGAAGACACCACTCATAGTAGAAACCAAGGTAGCGAAATAACTCGTTTAAAAATGAAAGATATTCAAAAGTTTTACAATATAATTGTATAGAACACTTTTCAATACAAATGTGTACTGGTCTAACCCTTTTATGACCCAAAACTAAGTATTAAACAATATATATATATATATATATATATATATATATATATATATATATAGGGTGTATAAAAATGCTTTGACAAAATTTTTCCTGAAGAGGAAACAAGTTAAAATGTCCATATAAACGTATGTTCAAAAACCCATAAAGAACAACTCATAGAAAATGTTAAAAAATGCCCATCGCTTGCCTCTACACACGCAGGCACTCGTCGTATTATTGACTTGCGGACCCATGCAAATACTCATAAACAGTGTCGAATGGTTTCACAGGCCTCCATAGCACGTTGATGAAAAGTCTTTGCATTATTGATGTCTGGTCCATAAACCAATTTTTTAGCGAACTCTACATATAAAGTTCAAAGGCTTGATGTGCAGGCTATAGAAACGTTCTTCTCTTACCTATCCATCCTTTATGGACGGATAGGTAGTGAAGCGATATCAGCTAGTGAAAGACAATGTGATTAAAATATGACTGAATCACAGGCAACTTCGTATTAGCAGGAGTATATCTTCTCAATTTCTGTAAGACTTGCGGAGAGAACATGTGAACCTACCAGTCACCTACAATTTCAATCCACACATTAAATGATTCTATCTCGAAACACAGACAATTCCGTGTTGTAATGTACATTTAATTCATATATATATATATATATATATATATATATATATATAATATAAAGATGTGAAAGAACATTTAAATTTAAAAAAATTGCTCATTCATTTACTTTTATAAAGACTGCTCGATACAAACTAGAGCTTGAAAATCACCTTATGTTTTTTATATTTTCACCATGGACAAGGTTTGCCTCCCAGACAGTAAAACACTGCGCCTCCTTGGTCTCACACTTTCAGCGGACCTCAAGTGGAATGACTATATCGAATCCATTGCTAAATCCGCTGCTATGAAAATCGGTTCCCCGTGCAGGGCCCGGAAGTTTTTTTCCGTCTGAATCTATCCTGCACATATATAAATCTACCATCCGCCCGTGCATTGAGTACTGCTGCCACATCGAGTGCCCCTGCTAATCTCCTCGGGGTTCTTGACAAAATACAACGGAGAGTCTGTAATGTGATCGATACCGACTTGTCAAACCGGCTGCAGTCTCTCTCTCCCTCTCTCTCTCTCTCTCTCTCTCTCTCTCTCTCTCTCTCTCTCTCTCTAACCGGCGTGACGTGCCTTCCCTGTGTCTCTTCTGTAAATACTTTCACGGTTTCTACTTCGATGAACTTAGGTCACTGGTGCCCCCTAGGTACGAATTTGCACGAGATACTAGATTAGCAACTAGGTCCCACCCTTTTACAGTGAAACCGATAAAATGTAACCGCAATTTCTACTCCAACAGCTTCTTTTCTGGCACTTCCCGACTGTGAAATTCCCTTCCACTTGATTGCTTCCCCGACAGCTATAATCTCCAGGAGTTTAAATGTAAGACACCTCCTAACACACTAACTCGCATCCATTCTCTCAAACACTCTTCCCATCTACCCAACCCTCAGCCTCGGTATCCTTACCCGTCTATTACCCTCCTTCTGACATTTCCTATATCTAACCACTCTTTCTCTTTACCTTCCCTTATATAGCCCCTTGTCGTAGTGGAATGCCTTGCTTGGAGTGAAATGATTAGAAAAAAAAAAGTTTATTTTAAAATATCACCTAAAGAAAAGCAGTAATCTTTTGAAATATTAAAATGTTTCTGTAGAGATACAAAATTAGAGTAAATATATTAGTCATCCACGTAGAAGCCTGTTTACCTGTATCATTTAGCTGTATCACAGCATATCAGTGTGGCTAGACATCCACTTCCTCCCACCCGGGATCGAAACTCGACTGATTTGGTGTCAATCGGAGTGCCTACTCCCTATAGACGCATGGAATGAGAAATTTTAGACACACTACAGTCACCGGAAGAACTCAATTCATTATCATTAAATCACAGAAGCAGTAACAGTTTTTAAATTCTTCCTCTCCAGAGAGCTCAATCGTAATGAGAGCGCGCGCGCGCACACACACACACACACACACACACACACACACACACACACACACACACACACACATATATATATATGCGTATGTGTTGTTGTGATATAATGCTTTTATCAACCATTCTCTTAAAAAATTACATTATATATATATATATATATATATATATATATATATATATATAATTTCGAGGGGAAATAGGCATTTTCAACATGTCAGTTTAAGACATGCATTGTCAAGTCCGTTTAAAGAAACAATGAGGATAAATTCTAATACCGGAGGTTTGGTCTAGTAAAGAAAGCGATGTGAGAATATTGGCTTTTATAGGGTTAAGCTATCGGAATCTTAGTAGTAATTTTTCCCATGTTAATGGGAGGTTTGTGGCTTGGCCATTGGGATAGTAGTGGTAGATAGGAGGGTATATGGAACTGCTTAGCCGAATTTTTAAAAAATCTTTTGTCACTAAATGGAAGAATAAGCTAATTATTGCAATCTAAATTTATTTCTGTGACGACACATACTAATGATTTCTCAACGTTTATTTAGAAGTACATTGTGATATTGAAATTTCAAAATTTTAATGTTTTTCTATTAAACATAGAATATATCTTTTTTTTAATCTATTAGGGGTCCTTGCCTTGCCTATCAACTTCCACTTTATCTGTGGGTTTAGTTTTTTTTTTCTTTTAACTCCAAGTATTTTTCGGAAAGGGCTGTTTGATTTTTTTTTTCTGACATACAACATGTGACCAATGACCACATGTGCATTTACTTTGCCCTCATCAGCTGCTAACCAAGGGTGAATACACAGTTTCGGTGGTTTAAAGCGGGACTGCCACCCCTGGCACCACCAGCAGCAATCGCTACTGGGCAAAGTAAATGACAGAAAAATAAAATCAATTGGCACATTGAGACAGATGAAAACGCTTTAACAGTTTTTTTAAAATTCATGAGCAGAACGAGAACGGAAGAAGTATCTTAAATTGGGGTTATTGAGGAGTGCCTGTAGGTATAAAGCCGTTGCTTCCAAATTCCCGCCGAAATTCCAATTATATTTCTTCTTATTTTCTTTAGGGTAGATGGTGG
Source organism: Ascarosepion bandense (assembly GCA_037127315.1). Classification (NCBI taxonomy): domain Eukaryota; kingdom Metazoa; phylum Mollusca; class Cephalopoda; order Sepiida; family Sepiidae; genus Ascarosepion; species Ascarosepion bandense. The sequence continues at coordinate 323,394 of JBBBDQ010000871.1, read as the reverse complement.
CTTGTTAGATCACATTTGCAGATCTTCAGTTATCCTCAACTGGATAGTTATCTCTAGATGTACAATTACGGCGGGGCACAATCCCATTTTCTGTATTTGATTCACTACACTTCTTCATATGTATATTCGTTCTCTTATACCTTCCTTCTTTCTATAAGAGTCTCTATACTTTCGTTAATTATTCCTTTATTTGACCAAAGATTCGCATTTCTTTGAATATAATCTCTACAGTAAATGCCATCCAATTTTTAATTGTAAATCTATTCTACTTTGCTCGAGTTTCCTTATTTCGTCTCTTCTCTGTTCTCTGTCTCTTTTTTTTATTTGAACTTTTTCTTTTTTTCATCGTGCCACTTGGTTACCTGGAAACAAAATTTGTGAAACTCTTGCTTCTGTCTCGTGATGTCCAAGCCACAAGAAATAAGTTTTATTTCTTTTGACGGATCTCGACCGCTGAAAATTATCTTAGAGAGAGAGAGAAAAAAAAAACTAAAATAAAAAAGAAAAGAAATGATACGGTAGAAAAGTTTAAAGTGAAACACGTAGAAATAGAAAAATTAAAAAGGGCGGGAAAATCCGTTTTTGGAGAAGAGAGGAAATGAGAAAGGTGACGTCCTGGAGATTTTGTTTTACTGAGTTTCATCTTGCAAGAAAAATCACATGTTTTTATTCTGTGTTGCACTTTTTATTTACCTACTTACTTTCTTTATTTTTTCTTTCTTTTTTTCTTCCTTTTATCCATTTCTTTATAGCAGTCTGTTCATATTTATTTACCTCGCTCTGGTCAATACTAATCAAGATTTATCTACTGAGATTTTCTCCGTCATTTTATATATATTTTATCTGAATAGTTTCATTTCTTTATCGAATGTTCATTTCTTTGGTACAATTTTTCATACTTTCTAACAATGTTGCTCCTTTCAAATTAAACAATATTTCAGTCCGCGGTCAAAGTTAGTATTTTTCTCTATTTTCACGTCATTTTGAATTCCTTTTGTTATATCCTGAAATAGGCTCATCCACTTACAGATTTCTTTTCTACTTATATTTTTCCGGGTGAATGTCATTATTCACATTATTTAAGTGCGCACTATGAGTGGCATAGTAATTGCGTGCTCAATCTATGTTTTGCGCAGAGTGTGCATGAAATCTGCGAAAGGGCGAGTAATAACTGACCTGTAATGAGTAAGAAAGTTCTAGACATGACCAGTAGAACGATAAAATCTCTATGATTGTCGATTAATAAAGCGTTCATTCCGAAATTCCAAAAAGACAAGTAACTAATAATGTTCGGAGGGCACAGTGGCTTAGACGTTTTTATAATAACAAAGACGAAAACTATAATCCGCATATTGCATGAAAAAATGAGCGAATGAAAAGTAATAATCTTAAGATTATATGATACCTGGAAAAGAACTGGAAAAGTAAAGGGCAAAATATTCTAGTGAACTAAAAAATGAAAAAAAATGTTCTTACTTAAAACATTGCATTCAAATTTTATTTTTAACTGCAGGTTTAATAACTTGTTATGTTATTTTCCAGGTTTAATATAATTTTAAGAATATTAATTTTCATGCGCGCAACTTTTCTTGCAATACATGATTTTCCAGGCATTGCTATCAATTTAATATAAATTTAATATAAATTTAATGCTGAAACCCGCATTCAAAAATATTAAAAAGAAAAAAATTATATGGAATTGATTAAAAAAAACAATAAAATATTGATTATTTATAATTAATTTTGAAAATCAATTCTTATAAAATGATAAGTGATAGGCAAAGTCTGGTTGACAAAAATGATAAAGCATATCTGAATTTAAATGTTGAAAATCGTATGCAAAAATATTAAACAGAAACATGCTGTAAAGTATAAGATTTAGTATTAGAAGCGTTAGTCACTTAAGTACTTATGCAATTAATCACCATTTTCGGATTTCACATATTCTGATGCAACTTTTTTCTACTGAACCAAAATTAAAGAATTGTTTATCAAAATGTAGCTTAGTCAGTCAGTCAGTTATGCGCCATACGTGATACACGCTTGGGCGATCATGTCTCGAAAGAGACATGACTGACTAGGCAGAAGATTATCCCGCAGTAAGTACCATTGCTTTCTGCGGTAGACTGGTTGCCGACCAAGGCTATAGAACCCAATCTGTCCTGCTATCTAACCCATAACTGGAAGGAAGAGACGGATTAATACCTTTTCCAGGGGTATTTGCGCGTAAGTGAATACAATGGATTCAACTGGAATTCGAACTCGGCTCCCCAGTTTCTCGTTCCAAGCCGATATCCACTGTACCACAACGCACATCCTGTAGCTTAGTAGTTGTCCTATTTAACTCTGTAAACTGTTTGAAATTTGGTTGAGAAATGAATTAGTGGTGATGATTGAAACTGCCTAGATTCACTCAAAGTCGGACTTCAGAATATATTCAGCCACTGTAGAAATATAATGCAAAAGAAGTTTTCATTTCTTTGTTTACTATAACAATTATTTTCCTTAAAATTGGGTGATCTGTTTCAATTTTAACGTTCTATTAATTACTTTTTCATTTGGGCGAATTGTAAAATTTCAATAATTTTCACAATGCCAAGGAGATCACCACTCCTACCAAATCCTGCTTATTTCTATATTAGTATCTTCTACTGCTTTCATTATTCTTACAATATAATGTTATCCCCAAATAGGCTATTTTTCCATTTCTTCTTCTTCTTCTTCTTCTTCTTCTTCTGTGTGGCTTTAAAAATTTGGAGATCATTGCTCTCCACAATTTCTTGTATTTGTAGGTTTTTGCTTCCCTCTCTCTCTGTTACCTTCAATCTATCCTATGAGTATCAATTTTTCAAAGTTCTCCATCCTTATTATGTGTCCCAAAATCTCGACTGACTCTTCCTGAATGTTAAGTATTTGTATAATTATTGTTGCCATTGTTTCTAGAACTTCGTCGTTGCTCCCATGTTTGGCCAATAGTATTCTTAGCATATTTCTGTAGAACCACATTCCTCTTCTTCACCTGTTGGGAGATTGTCCAACATTCACTGACATAAAGGAGGACAGATACTACAAACACTTCAGTAGCGAGTACTGAGACGATTAACGGCATCGAAAATGAAATCAGCGAGTTGGTTTCAAACTCTTCGTTAGCCTACTGCGTTGTCTTTAGTAAAAAAAGGGAAATAATCCTTTCCTTTAATACCCATGTATTAAATAATCGGAGAAACGGGACCCTCGATCTTTTGTTGGTGACAAGTTTATGATAAGGACTGTTATGAACATAAAACTCTGGAGTACATAGCACGAAACTATTCCATTTATCTTTACAGAAAGGTTATGGAAATATAGAAAAAATATTTTCTAATTTAACATGACATACATTTTGAAGAATTGTGACATTAAAAAAGAAGTGTTATTGAAGTTATTTCATAGGGTTGTGGGTAATTTTATCTTTTTTAAATAATTTTAATTTAGTATGATTTACTTTAGCAATCTTTATTTACCCTCTTCCCTTTCTTTCAGGTATAACTTATATCCTTGTCTTAACACGTTCCTCTTTTCTAAGCTAAATCATAATGTAGCTACACTTCGTGCCAGAATTATATGCAAATCGATTTTTTTGTTCTAACTCCGACAGTTTTTAATAAAAATTAGTGAAACTTGGTACATTTATGGCAACACTAACACATGTACAGATCTACAATTCGAAGCTAATATGTAAACAAATAGCAGCCATTTTGGTGACTTGCAGCCTTGTTTCAACGTGCCAACTTTATATGCAAGATGGGACGTAAAGGTGCTTTGAGTCAAGCTGAGAAGTCTAAAATTGTCCAAAGGGTTTGTAATAAAATATCTACCTTAGAAATAGCCAAAGAACTGGCCGGTGATCATTGTACAATTAAAAAATTCGTTACTTACCCCGAACTTTGCAACAGACGTTCTGAAAAATGGAAAATTCATAAGAAAGCACCTGTGTTGCATCGATCCATGAGTAGGATCAAGAAAGAAGTCCACCGTAACCCTCTTTAAACTATCAAAAAAGTTTTTGAAAATGCTGGTATTCCTGATTTGCCCAAATCAACTCGATGCCGTATCCTGAGGACGGTTGCAAAATGTGGAAAGCCAGAGATTTGCCCTCCATGAAAGGATATCCCCAAAAAGAAAGAGGACGGCGTAGGCAAGAAATCACATGAAGGTAAATTTTCAAACTGTTTTGCTCACCGATGAGTGTCGAGCGACGCAAGATGGACCTGATGCGTAGAGGAAAGAATGGAACTGTAATGAGGGTCCAATTCCCCACCAGATCAGGCATCAACAAGGAGGTGGTGGTGGTGTGATGTTTTGGGCTGCAATCATTGATAATGAGCTTGTAGGACAATTCAGAGTCGCAGATAGAGTGAAAATGACCACCAAACTCTACATTGACTTCATTAAGGAACACCTCAAATCCTGGCACAAGAAGAAGAATTTGTCATTCCGGAAAAAGATGGTATTCATGCATGATAATGCACCGTCTCATGCTGCAAGGATAACCACTGAATATTTGGAGAGTGTTTTTTGCCAGACAAAGGAAAATAATGCAATGGCTATCCTGTTTTCCAGATTTAAATCCCATCGAAAATCTGTGGAGCATCTTGAAAAAGAAGATTTACTCCGGAGGAAGGCAGTACAACTCCAAGGATGACATCTGGAATACCATTCTAACTGCTGCCAAAGAAATTTCCTCAGATGAAATCGAAAGTTTGACATCTTCAATGGATCAAAGGTTTTATTTCTCTTGTTAATAAAAATGGCGATTATATACAATATTGATTGTACTATGAAACCAAATTTGAAGATGTTTGTTCTGTATTATTGTTGTTCTCAAATTACATATTCCCATAATAATCAATGTTATAATTTTCTGTTACCACTTCACCATATTTGACATTTTAGCAATAATTTGCATATAAAGTTGGCACGCTGAAACAGGCTGCAAGTCACCAAAATGGCTGCCATTTTTTTACTATTGCACAGATTAGCTTAGAATTTAAGATCTGCACATGTGTTGTCATATAACGTGCTAAGTTTTACTAATTTTTATTAAAACTGTCGGAGGTAGAACAAAAAATCAATTTGCATATAATTCTGGCACGCAGTGTAAAATTCCATTATATATTTGCAACAGCATCTTTCCTTACAGAATGCATGCATGCATTTCTGAAAGCTTGTAGAAAGCAAAATTTGTAACTATGCAAATATTTACTCTTGCGCAAAACCATTGTAGATATAAATTTTGTTTAGTGATGTTTTGTTGATTGATTGTTGGTTGGTTGTTTTGTTTTTATGGCATATCAATCTCGGCGGGTCATTTATTGCCAACTAAATTTTATTTATTTATTGCTGATAATACTTTTTTCTTTCAACAATTTATTGTTGTTTTTTATATAAGTTTTGTGTCTAGTAATATTTTTTCTTTTCGAGTATCATGATTCATTGGGATTTGTTTTTAAGGGCAGGATCCAAAGGTCCTACCCTTGTTATTTAACCCGTAACTGGAGGGTAGGGACGGATTGATACCTTTCCCAAGGGTACCAGTGCCTAAGTGAATGCAGGGTATTCAACTGGAATTTGAACTCGGTTCACTGATTTCACTTTCCGAGCCGATATCCACTGCACCACAACGCACATCCTTCACTAAACGCTTACAGCACCTGGTATTTCCAAGCGGTCACCCATCTAAATACTGACTAAACTCAACGTTGCTTAACTTCGGTGATCGAGCGAGACCCGGTGTATTCAATGTGAAATGGTCGTAAGCCTTTTGTTGATTGAATTATTGATTGGATAGTTTTTTATGACTTATTCTTCTGTGGGTTACTGAAAGTTGAAAGATTTTTATAAGAAAAATAATTTATTTGAGAGTGAATAACAGTTTATTTTTAGATACAAATTCTATTATTTAACCTATAGTTGGAGCAAATGCTGTATAGATACATGTTCGAAGTGTGAATATAACACACTAAACTGGAATGCGAAGTCAGATCTCCAATTCTCTACCCAACCCGATATCAATTACTCTATCCCCACATCTTGGTGATGCGCAAATAACGAAATTTCTTGTTCAAACATTAGAGGCCCACAGGTACACAAGCAATATATTTGTTTAACTAATTCGAGCAAAATGTAGACCCAGATATGAAAAACAAGGCTTATGCTCATTGATAACATGAACGATCAAATCTTTCCAGATTTTTTTTTATTTCTAAAATATCTACGCTTTTCAATGATTATTTAGAAAGCGATAGATGCAGATTCAAACTTTTTAAAAATCTTATTAGAGTAAAACAAACACACCGGCCCTGATTGTTACGAAAAAGACAGAAGAATGTTTTCCGTTTGGGTTCTCCACATTTTGAATTCGTAATCGTCTATCTCTTAGACTTGTTGCTAATCATGTTTATCAAGATCTTAATTGAGAATATGTAGATTCATGTATTTCTCAATAGGTTCAGAACAGGTTCCTCCACTATATCGTTGGAAAAAGAGCAAAGTATGAATAAAAGTTCCCAAAATTAATAAAAACGAACTTTTTCCATTGAAATGCTTATGTTATTATTACGAGGAAAGGTCAAAGTATTTTAAATTACTTTAAAAAAAAATTAAAATCCTCTCTAAGGTAAAAATATTGTTTTTGTTTTCGTTATCTGGAACTCAAATCGTTACCAGAATTTACAATGGAAAACATAATATTATAAAAGTCAGTTTTTTCCCCATAAAAAACACATAATTGGAAATTCTTACAAAACTCAAATATTTGTTGGATTTTAATAAAAATTTCAAAGTTTATTTGCAAAAGAATAAAATTATTTTGAAATCATTATTTTAAGAATTATTGATAAAAATATTTTTTACATCTGTTACCGCCCTCCTCAGTGTAATTTCATAAAATTTCAAGAAAATAATTTCTCTGGGTAAAAATGGGTTTATTAGTTAAACACAGCACTCATTGGTTAATGTAAATCATGTATTATTTTCAACCATTTAGTTCGTGAAACCGAAAATCTGCTCCGAATAATAAAATAAAAAATGCATTAAAACTATGATATTATTTCATTAGATAAGTTTTAAATTGCTTTGATAAACAATATATATTAAGGACATTACCGTTTGAAGAAACTTTTTTGTTTATTAATAATGAAATTTCAAAATGTTATATAGCGACAAACAACAAACACGCATATATATAAAAATATGAGTTATATTTTTATTGATGACGATGAACCGTGTAGCCTAGGATACAGAGAGTTGAGGGAGCGCTCTTCCAAGGGTTGACGGGAGTGTCTCTCTTCACCGGCCGATCTCTGTCGGTGCTACTCTGGTCTGGTCTGTCCGGACTGTCTGGTGAATTCGGGCGCCGAGGTCTTTTTATAATCTCCAAACCGGGATTTTTTCTTCCGGTTTTTTGCCTCGCCCACGCACGCCCACGTAATTCTCAGAGACACCTGTTCTGTTTGCCTCTTGTAGCCATTTCCGCTACTGCCGGAAATAAGGTCAAACAAACATCCGTTCCTTTCAACGACCGGAAAACGCCCCCGCTTGCATCCCTTCCTCGGGTGGGGCCAGATTATTATATTACAAAAAGAATTTTTCTCATTTCTTTTATTATAATAATTTATAACGCCTTAAAAATATTTTTTAAATATTTCGAAGACTTGTAATCTCTCGCTTTCTTCAGGAGCTAAGAATTTTGAATTTTATTACGAGCACTGGGGTATAGCCTTCTCATTACATGTGCGATGCCATTTCTAGTAGCCATGTAGCCTTCACCACTGCTATAGCCTGGAATTGAACTCGCAACTCTCTGGGTCAACTCCCTAGAACTAACCAAACTATCCTCAATTAACCTTGAGGATACATGAACCAGTGAAGACAGACGTTGTTTAGTTCAAATGATTGGCCCAAATAGTTGTGAGTTCAATACCAGGTTACAGCAGTGGTGAAGAAATAATTTAGAAAGTTAAATTAAAGGTAGATAACTTCATGACTACCAGAAGTGACATCGCACATGAATGAGAATTATATAGCCCAGTGATCGTAATAAAGGATTCAGTTCGAAATCCCTAGCACATAAAGAAGGCCGGAGCGTACAACGGTCATGATAATGGCAATAAAGATGAGGACAATATTCCGAACAGTGTAAATAGTGAAGATGAAAAAGATGTAAGAGTTAACAAATGAATTAAATTTATCATTTATAATTTAAAATATCAAAACTTTAAATCTGATTATTACTAATAAAATAACACCACAAAATTCCACAAAAATTTATAAATAATTTTGTAAAAATGATATTATTTATGAATTCGCATGTTATTGCGTAATTTTATCCCTAATATAAATAATCACAAAACG
>JBBBDQ010000871.1:305000-310000 GCA_037127315.1 Ascarosepion bandense | reverse complement strand
CAGAAATAATTAATTCTTAATGTTTTGTTTATTAAAGATCTTACTTTGTAAGTTGTTAACATTAAAGTGTTTCTCGATAAATATTAGAAAATATTGACCAATATTAATATTAGTCAATGAGCAAAAAAGATAGTTGAACCATAACACTTTTCTTTTCCTAATTTTAGACTTATTAATATCAATTTCATTGTGGAAAGTTTTTTAGAATAATTATTGCTTAAACCCACTTTTTTTGAGGATATTATAAATGATTTTATTATCATTAAATATTTTGCACTGGGAGGATAACTGATTTAGTCTGATGTTAACTGATGTTAATTATTTGATCACTTAGTGGAGATAGTTAAATCTAACATTAATATATATAGAAGTTTCACTATTTTTATTACATGGGTTGAAACTATTATTAGAGAAATTTAAGGTCATATCCAGAAAACCAATTATTTCAAGATCTTAAAAAATATCTATTATAAAACGAAATAATTTAAAAGAGTTATAATTTCTTTTGAATTTTAGAGTATAGAGGGCCATTACTATGAGGTATAATAATAAGCCCATCATCCCTACACAATCCAATTTGTTCCAGTTTAACAAACCTACTAAGAATGTACAAAATATTAATGCCAACTTAATTTGCAATTTCAAAGGAATCAAACGCACTCATAGGGACATAAAAATTGTCACAAATATTTTCTTTATTTTATCTTTATTTGTATAATATTATTATATTACTTTTTATTAATTTTTATTATCTCTTTTTATTTCTTTTTATTTGATTACCTATTATTTTTAGTATATTTAGTATTATATTTAGTATTTATTATTAATATTATGATTTATGATTATCATTATTTAATCATTATTATTAATGTTATTATTATTTTTCATTAAACTAATTATATTATTTTAATTAATTTAATTAAGAAAATAATGGTTTAATTTTTTATTCTTAAATATTTCAATATTTTGTTAATTTATTTTATAATTTAGAGTTTATATTCTAGTTACTTTATTTTTCCTATATTTATATCGACTGAAAATTGACGTTTCTTTAGTAATGTTAATAACGTGTGACTATATTGATTTCACATTAGCTCTTTCATAAATATAAGTGTTATTTTATGCATCTGTAAATTCTATATAATAATTAACTTTCTGTTGAATCTTCCTCTCAACATTATATATATATATATATATACAAAGCAAAACGGCTATAAATCAAGATTTATTTCAGCAGTATAAATTTACATTGTCTCTTTGACTTATAAATATAAAAAAAACATTTTTAACCGCGGAAGTGAACCTTGAATTTTTTAAACATGATCACATCACACATATAACATAATACAGTCAAAAGAATACATACATTAGATCACACATTTGCAAAATAAATCTCATGAGATATACATACACAAAAATCTTATTATATATATATATATAAACTTATTTATAAATGGAACTTTGTGTGTGTGTGTGTATGTATGTGTGTGTATCCGTTACCTATAGACTCCGAAACGTCTGAACCAATTTCCTTGAAAATTTACACAGTTGTAATATAAGCGTCTGCGAGTTTTTTTTAGCTATGTTTTGTGTCGAGGTACCCCCGATAAATCTCGATAATCGAAAAAATCGGGTTATAGAAGTAGTGGTCCGATTTTAATCAAATTTTATACACTCATAGACAAAGATATAAGAAAGGATATTCACAAGTTTCAAGGTTGCAGTTCTTACAATTGTGCAGAAAATTAGATATCGATATCAGGAAACCAAAATTTGATTTACATCTATTCATTTTTCTTTCAGTCTACTGTTTCGCTTTAACTGGAAACAACTATTGCTTTTTAGTCTTTCGTGCCAATGTCCAAAGAGTCTGAGTTCCAGGACCATGGATTAGTTTTAAAGCTTTCATTACACCCGAGCAACGCCGGGCTATACTGCTAGTATATATATAAGAGCATACTTGGCAGCAACACTTTTTTTTCAAATATCTTTCACTGAAAACAACCAAGAAGAATGATTTAATCAAGTTTGTATTTAATTTTTCCAGAATTTTGACACTTTTCCGTTTTGTTGGAAATAAGGAATATAAAAATTGTCCATAATTTTTATCGCATCAAATCATGAACAAAAAACACTAACAATAAAAACGGCAGAAACATAAACAGCCTTGAAAGTTGCTGTAGAACTGCTGAAAGCGCTTGTGACGTTAAACATTAAGTACACATTTTATAATCCTTTACTCCATAAAACAGAAATAATGTTAACATGATAGAAAAAAATAAAAACAAAAAAACAATTAAATTTTCTTTGTCGGCCGTATTTAATTATTAATTATATATATATATATATATATATATATGAGGGGAGGTCGAAAGTGTAAGTGTGATATCCAAAAAGACGTATGAGGAAAACAGTCCGAACATTGTAAATAAAAAAACATTTGATTTCAAGTTTTTTAAAAAATTTTGATCCATTTTTATTCAATGTTCTCATTGTGTGGAATTCTTCTCAGTAACTGATTCAGTTTGTAAAACACTTCAGTGTATCGATTGGAATTATCTTTTGACCTTAATCTAATTTTTGCAATATTGTACCAATGACTAAAACAACGACAATAATTGTTACACACACAAATGAAATACTGCCATCATAAATACTTTCATAATAGAGCACTTATAAACCAATAAACGTAGAATATTTTGTTATGCATTCCAAATAATAAAATAAAATTATTTAACAATAATCTTCCTAACGACATAATTGGTAATCTAACCTTTGAAAAAATTAAATAAGAATGATATGAATAACAATTCAACTCTTCCGCCGAAACCAACTCTAGAGTAAGCGCAAATTAAACAAAAAATAATAAAAAAAATAAGCATACTTACGTGTCTCAAACTCACAAAAACGAATTAAACTTCTCACTTACTAAAGAAAACAATCACCACTGATTCAATACAAACATTCACTTTAACAATAATATGGGATCACAGGACATGTTTGTTTATCTAATAATATTTATAAAAGATTTATTATCACGATGATAAACTTATTATTTATTGGACTAAATAGAACATCATCCACGGAAACAATCAAAAATAATTATTCAATATAAGACAAATCCTAAATAATAAGAAAAATTAATGTAAAGTACGAACATTAAACAACGAGAACAAATAAGAGAAGCAATAATCATAAAATACAAGCAACTCAACACTAATAACATTTATTTTGAAAAGTGTTAATGTTAGGGAAGATAAAAAGAAATAAAGTTGAGAAGAATTATGCATAAATTGTGTACATAGATACGTAAGTATGTATAAAAATTCTAAATTAATATTATGTTGATCTGCATTAGCAAAGTGATTTTCGTTATCTAATATATATATATATATATATATATATATATATATATATATATATATAGCATATCTCGTCACTTGTATTGTCTAAGGTTGTGTGCCACCACCATCCACATGTAAGTGTTCGCATCAAATTTTAAGTCTCCAAAATCAATAATATATCATTGCTGTTTTACATATATATATATATATATATATATATATATATATATATATATATATAATTATAAATTAGAAGTACATTGCAACAAGGAAAATTTTATGCTTCGAGATAGAATCTAGTCATCAGGCAATTTTGGATGTTGGTAGTGAAAATGATTTTCATACGTGTTGCAATGTACTTTTAATTCATAATTATATGATTATACTATTCTCTCTCTCTCTCTCTCTCTCTCTCTCTCTCTCTATATATATATATATATATATATATATATATATATGTAATGAGCAGTCAGGCTAATCAACATAATATTTTTTATTTTGCTATGTGCATACCAAATAAACATATTTTGGTAACACAATATTAAAACACAAGCATAAATTATAATTTGATAAATTTACGCCTAATATGGGCTCCTTGTAATTCTATAGACTCAACCATTTTCAGCCGTAAAATTTTTAATGCTTTCCTAAATGTTTTTTTTTCTTTTTAACCTGCATCTATTTTTTGTTGAATCACAAATTTTTTATTGGATTAATATCTGGAGAAACTAGGGGAATATTCTGTTAATTTAGTACACTTGAACAAATACTCCTAAACAGAATTTTGAATATTTCTTTGAGGAATCCAAATTCTAACACTGCCATCAAATATATCAAGTGTAAGTTTTGATTCCTTACTTAAAATTACTGTTGAAAATCAGTTTTCTTGAAAGTCTATGCACTATGTACGTTTCACTTTGTAATATTTATTGAAAGTTGACATTATATATATATATATATATATATATATATATATATATATATATATATATATATTGCTCTAAAAAGAAAAGACGTCATACTTATCCCAAACCCGAGGATCCTTTCGGCCAACACTTTTCAAGGGTTTCGTTTAAACGAATTCCACTTTCTCCCAGTACTGTGAGTAATTTCCCCTTTTGATATTGTCTTCGTTCTAGCCCTATTCATAATTTTGACAACGAAGCCCTTGAAAAGTGTTGGCCGAAAGGTACCTCGGGTTTGGGATAAGTATGACGTCTTTTCTTTTTAGAGCAATTTGTGGTTTCTGTGGGTACCGATCGTTATTCACACACACACACACACACACACACACACATACACACACACACACACATATATATATATATATATATAATTGTTTAATTACTTAGTTTTCGGTCATAATAAGATTTGACCAGTGCACATTTGTATTAAAAGTGTTCAATACAATTATATTGTAGAACGTTTGAATATTTTCCATTTGTAAACAAGTTTTTACGCAACCTAGGATTCTACCATGCATGGTGTGTTCAGGCGATTTTAAATAACAATATATATATATATATATATATATATATATATATATATATATATATATATTAGAGAAAATTTTCAAAATTCAAAGGTGTCGGATGTACATTTCGACATAGGATCTCTAATAGAGATTCTACGTCACGTCAGCGACATTGTTTTTTT
>JBBBDQ010000871.1:207500-302500 GCA_037127315.1 Ascarosepion bandense | reverse complement strand
TCTCCACACCCGTCTTCATGTTTTTTAACCTTTTATTTAAACATTTTTTCTTATACGTCTTATATTTCTAACCCTAAGACGCATGCCATCAGTAAGTCCAGGAGATTTCAGGATAGAACAAGGATGAAACAATAAATAAGATCTAAAAAGAAAGTAAAAAAAAAAAATGTGATTTTACCCGCTGTTCAAACGCATGAATTTCGTGCAACGTCTGACCTGTGACATTAACTCCGATGCCCGCTGAGATTTTGGAAAACGAAAGCGCATATATATATATATATATATATATATATATATATATATATATATATATATATAAAGTTTCCTTTACTTTTTGCCAATGATGTGTCCAACTGATCAGTTATCCGTCCTCTCTCTTTCCTTAATACTACTGTGTGAACACTTCTAAAGATTACCTTCTTTCGACTTCATTTTGTTTTCTTTTTTTCATTTATCCAATGCCTTTTTCCGCCTTTCACAGTTTGATTTAACTAAATTAGCGCGATCGTTTCTACCATCAATGACGCCGCCCAGGCCTTTGCATCTCGACGCGCAAACGGATAATTCTTTTGCTTAGATTCTTTCATTCAAAGGTTTCGCTTACCTTTTTAATGCAATGCGTTCTGTAATCATTCTTCACAAATTTCGGTTAAAATTAAGAAAGGAATAAAATAGGAAAGGAAATATTGTATTGCGCCAAACGTACAAGAAGCCTACAAAATCTTGTTTTTTTTTTGTTTTTTTTATCTGAGCTTGATCAGCGACCTCTATCGCCAATTCATATCTATGTTCAAGCGATTTATAAATTATATTGTTTTTTTAACCATTACCGTAAAATATATCTGAATTGTTGTATCATCTCTTTCATCTATCTATCTATCTATCTATCTATCTATCTATCTATCTATCTATCTATCTATCTATCTATTAACCTGCTCAATGGCTAAAAGAATAGTTTTTCTGTCATTGGGGTTTTGCTGTTAGTTTTCAAGTTCGGTTAATTAAGAGGATTTCAATTTTCCAGTAGCAGGATTTTCTCATTTTATCACGAAAACCTTTGTTACATTCATATACGTATAGAATCCTCATATCGGTTTATTATATTTATGGGTATCCACTAGTATTTTTATGTTTACTTGTGATGATATTCAATTTCACATATACTGTCAGTTAAGTGCCACACGTGATACACACTTTGGCTGATGATGTCTCAATAGAAACATTACTGACTGGGCAGAAGATTATTCCGCAGTAGTTTGCCATTGTTTTCTGCCGTAAAGTGGTTGCCAGCCAAGACTATAAAACCCAATCTGCTCTATTATTTAATCTATAACTGGAGGAAAGAAACGGATTAATAGCTTTCTAAGGGTATTTGTGCGTAAGTGAATGCAAGGAATTCAAGTGAAATTCGCACTCGGCTCCCAGAATTGTCGTTCCGAATCGATATTTGTTGCACCACAACACACATCCGCACCTAATACAGTAATAAACATAAAATGTTTTTATCGAATTCAGCTTCTATCTATCTATCTATCTATCTATCTATCTATCTATCTATCTATCTATCTCTATGCCAGTCTGTTCATATCTATCTATCTATCTATCTATCTATCTATCTATCTATCTATCTATCTATCTATGCCAGTCTGTTCATATCTATCTATCTATCTATCTATCTATCTATCTATCTATCTATCTATCTATTATGCCAGTCTGTTCATATCTCTCTATCTATCTATCTATCTATCTATCTATCTATCTATCTATCTATCTATCTGTGCCAGTCTGTTCTATCTATCTATCTATCTATCTATCTATCTATCTATCTATCTATCTATCTATCTATCTATCTATGCCAGTCTGTTCATATCTATCTATCTATCTATCTATCTATCTATCTATCTATCTATCTATCTATGCCAGTCTGTTCATATCTATCTATCTATCTATCTATCTATCTATCTATCTATCTATCTATCTATCTATCATCTATCTATCTATCTATGCCAGTTTGTTCATATCTATCTATCTATCTATCTATCTATCTATCTATCTATCTATCTATCTATCTATCTATCTATCTATGCCAGTCTGTTCATATCTATCTATCTATCTATCTATCTATCTATCTATCTATCTATCTATCTATCTATGCCAGTCTGTTCAGATCTATCTATCTATCTATCTATCTATCTATCTATCTATGCCAGTCTGTTCAGATCTATCTATCTATCTATCTATCTATCTATCTATGCCTCTTCAGATCTATCTATCTATCTATCTATCTATCTATCCTATCTATCTATTCTATCTATCTATCTATCGTCTTTCTATCTATCTATCTATCTATCTATCTATCTATCTAATCTATCTATCAATCTATGTATCTTCATCTATTTTGCATGTTTATCAAAATCTATTTCATATATTTATTTCAGTCCCTTCATATGTTTATGTCTCTTGTATCTGTGTTCATCTATCACAGTTTGTTTAATATGTCTGTCTATTTAGGAAATTCTAAATTAAATAATTTTCGCTAAAATCTTTCAGTAAAAATTAAAATTAAAAATGGCTAAACAATTATTAAAGGCTTTACCTAATAGAGTTGATTTTATGGTTAATTTAAGGAAAAGTAAATTCTTTATTTTCTCTTTACAAATTACAAAGCTGCACAGTAGTATCTATATCATGTTTTTTTTCACTGCAGGGTTCATCCTTTACAATGACCACACGACGTAGAAGGTTTATACGGATGAAAGAGGAAAATAACGGTTAACTTTACACATGAACAGGTGAAGATGGTAGTGATCAGGGAACGCTCAGGAAAAAAACATCTTATTGGGAGTCGGTTCCACAGAGACGTTCGAGTGGAATTTACTCTCACTGATGACATAATGAGGGAATATGGGTCAGTCTTATTTCGTAACTCTTATGTTGTTATGTTAATACAAGCATATATCAATTATACTAATCTCCTAAATTTCTTAAGGGTAATTCTTTTCATTTGTCTTATTTTGTTAGGAGGCATCGCCCTGAAGTAATGTGCTGTAAGGATATCAATTTCACACCTGCGTTCTGATGCTGTAAGTATATCAAATTCACACTTGCGTTCTGGCACAAAATTGAAATCCACAAACGAAGTGAAATCCATAAACGAAAAGTGCGAGAAAAGAAACTGTTAGAGTAGAAGAGAAAGCTACATGTAACTATTTCGATTATTTCGACCTTGATGCCAATCTAGTAGAACAAGTAAATGCATGTGGTCGGGATATCAGGGTCAAAATATCGTCACAGAAGTTGGCATGAAAATACATGTAGAAAGGACAGAGGGAAGCCACATCGTGCCAGTGCGAAAGCGACTAAACGTAGATCGCCAAGTCAGAATCATTTATATTGCAGATATTCCTTTGGATTTTGTTGAGAACCTTAACATGAATAGCATAAGCACAAGTACAGATATGGCAACAGTATTCAATGCATGAACTAATGATACATTTATAAATGTGCAAATGGATTCTGACGAGAAAAAAACTCCCTGGCCCGACATAGTGACCCAGATTTATTAGCAGTAGATGCAACTATGGATTCACTGTAGTAATTCCATTCGAAGTCATTTGAGAGAGTGAGTCGGAGTAGGCTAGGTGAATTGCTCTCTAGAAGACTAGCTTCATCAATTATAATTTTAAGCACCAATGTTTGTCTATGGTGCTTAAAGGAGAACAGCTTCGTTTTGGAGGCACTAAAATTTACTAGTCAGTTTCTACCCCATTCAACCAGAGATTGGAGGTTCTTTTGAAGTGCAACAACTAAGTTTATTTTGTCAGCTTTGTAAGACATCTTACAGAGACAGGTGTCATCTACATAGATGCCAATTCGGGAATTGATTACACCAGGAAGATCATTGATGAAATTTAGAAAAAGCGTAGGACATAAAATAGAGCCTTGAGGAAAGTTCGCGTTTCTATGAAAGGAACTGGAAGCTCCTTTCAAAACAACCTTCATTTCACGATTTAATAATAACGATTAGATTTAATGAAAAAATCGTCCAAAAGAGACTTAACTCTGCAGCTTGCACATAGGGCCAGCATGCCAAACCCTGTCAAATGCTTTTAAAAATATCAATAGCAAGAGCTTACGCTTCACTGTTATTATCAAGAACCTGGTATATATTTTCAGTGATGATCTATTTGCAAGTCGGCGGTAGACTTGTACAATTTTTACATTAATTGATATTTTGGTTTAAGTAATAGAATCGGAATTTATTTGAGCGTTACTCTATGTGTCAGTTACTATTATGGTGATTTTCTAAGCGTAGATTAAATGTGGCACAAGGACTATAGGGCATCCAATGAGGATCGAATTCACTTTTCAGTAGTAACTGATTTAGCAAGACAAGCTTGCTAACCATTACACCACGTGAAACAGTCCTAGTCAGTTACTATTATGATTTTGTTTGGTTTATTTTGTTTTACGGCATTTTAACTTCAATGGATATTCAGGACAGGCTCGTATGAATAGTATAGATATTCATTGTAAGAAATAAGTTTATAGATCGGGTTTTATTACGTTTTTTGTAAAGAGCTTTCTTTTTTTCGTGTCACATGTATTGCTTGTAATTCTTTTAAAATCTTTCGCTGGTAACATATATATATATAAGAAAAATTAAGGCAGACACGTTATTTCATGGTAAATCGGAAGTTTAGGCCTATTTCAGGCGAACCATCATCAGCTTCCATCTTTATTGTACAAAGAATTTTCTTTGTTAACGACCGTTTTTCTATGCACGGACGATTTGCTAATGGTAATTAACCCTTACTGAGCGACCATCTCCAGAACGCGACCAGCGACACACATTAACGAGTGAAAATCACTGATCAGGCGACCGCTTAAAAAAATCGATTTTGGTCGTATACTGCGAAATCTAAATTAGACGAAACTACATGAGTAATCAATTTCATTTCGATTTGATCTAAGCCAGGAACACTTCCTAATTTTTTTGTTATTGTAGTGTTGTCTCAAACTGTTATTTCTTGTTGAAACGTACTTTGCCTGAGTTCAACTCACGGTCAAACATAGGCTGTCTTGTAAAACATGAGTTGCATTTGACATGTTCAAGGGACTTATCGCAGTCTCTGTACTGACTTGGATAAATTCAGGGATTGGGAAAATCACAATTACGTCCCTTTCTCAAATGTCTATCTCTTTCGTTCCTTTATTTTTTGTGTATCTATCTACACTATTTCTATCTGGGTATCTATTTCTATCTCTCCGTTTCTCTACCCCCCACCCATGATCGCTGTCAGTTTTTTTTTTGTGTTTTTTTTCATGTATTATCGCAGATTCTCTTTTGTTATCACTCACTTCTAAGAAAAAACGGAAACCTTATAATTTTTTAAAGTCCACTGAATAAATACTTTTTATGAATAAATATTTTGGTCTCTTATTGACCGTTGTAAATACGTTTTAAAATTTTAAAATGAATTATGCTAAAAAAATGTCTTTAAAGTTATGCCATTTTATTATGTTCTCATTTATTTATTACCAGATTACGTGGTAAAGTTCTAATATGTATATTCTGATAGTAGAATATGCGTTTCTGTCGTAAATAGGTCATGACTATGAGCCCTTTGTTAGAGACCACTTGCCGTATGCGACCAATTTTTGATGGCAGTAGGGGTGGTCGCATACGACAGGTTCTACACTATATATATATAAATATATATATATATATATGTATATATATATATATATTAAAAAACAGAAATAGGAGTTGTTCCAATGCGAGAGATTGATATAGAAGGAAAAAGTGCGAGAAGACATTAACTTTTTGTTTGAAATGTAGATTTATTGTTGTTGTTATTATTAATATTTTTTACTTTTTGTCTGATATATTGAGTTCCATAATGGTATTTGTGTTGTTACACGTGTTTCGAGTTCAAAGTTGACTCTCTTCAGGCGAATAAACTTGTAAAGTCACAAGTTTATTCGCCTGAAGAGTGTCAAATTTTACTGGAAACACGTGACGCGACACAAATACCATTCAGGACGCTTAATATATCATAGAAAAAGCAAGTAATATTAATAAAAATAGCAACATTAAATCTTCATTTTAAACAAAACATTCACGGTTTCTTGCACTTTTTCTTTAATCTATCTATCTATCTATCTATCTATCTATATATATATATATATATATATGTCTCTGTGTGTGCATCTGCGTCTGTTTGGCTGTGAATAAAGTATATTTTGGCAGCAAGTATTTATTCAAACAAGTTTGACATAAAAGTTCATTTTTATTGTATTTTTCGAATATTCAAATACATATACAATATTGTGTTTATACAAAATACACTTTTAGGTCAAATATGTTTATATAGTGTTACGTGGTGTGATTAAAACTGGCAATAATGCGATTTTCCTGTTTCTGTTGTTTTCTATTCCAGTCTTTTTAAACATACCAGTTATTTTCAAAATCCACTATAGTGTCTGTCTAGTTGGTCTAATTTCTTCATATTCCTTCTTTGAAACAGTCTACAGTGATGTCATAAGCATCACATATTTCAGTTTTCCAAAGAATAGCAAGATATCAACAAAGGAATTATGCCTACGACCCCTACACCAGAGTGGTTCTTGACTGAGAAGGTCGAAATTACTTGAACAACGGAACGAATAAACTTCGGACAGTTTACACACAATTTTCATCCCAATACACAACACCTAATTTAAAAATTCGAAATTGCGGTTATGATTAAACAGACAAGCCTTGTCGGTTCTTTATGATAAGATTTGTCTTTGTGTGTGTGTGTGTGTGTGTGTGTGTGTGTGTGTGTGTGTGTGTGTGTGTGTGACTGTGTGTTGTGTCTTTGGTGTATGGGTGTGTGTCGGCAGGTGTGGGTAGGAGTGTGGCTGACTTAGAGATCTAGCACACTAACTAGATGGATATGAACACACAGAGATAAATAGATGTGCATATACTGAGATAGATAGATAGATAGATAGATAGATAGATAGATAGATAGATAGATAGATAGATAGATAGATACTCATTCCTTAAAATTCCTATATATTTTCCTGAATTTATTCCTCTATATTTCTATATTCTTATATTTTTCATAACTTCGGCGCATGTCTTATCCTTCAGCACAGTGAGAATCGACATTATGTATTTAATCACGTTTTGCCTAAAGCAGTTTCAGAAAGTGACCATTTGAGAATAACAGGTCAGTAAATAAGAATGTTGTATTACTTCTTTGATCACAACAATTTCCATGGACGGAAATTAAAGGGCTTTCTATGAAATGCTATAATATTCTTCCAGAAAAAAAAAACTAACACAGCTAAGTATTATGGAAAATGAGACAATTCTAGAAATTGTCAGACAGATTATTCTATATAAGATTGTATCTTTATATTATTTTACTTGTTTGGACACTGAGGCATATAGAAATATAAAACTGAGAAAGATCATGCATGTTTATATATTTGTGTAAAATATCATATCTGTTTATGTAATGCACATTCATTTTCTATATCAAGTGATGTTTCTAATTTAACAATGCGTCAATGTCACTTGTGCATGTAATGAAATATATGCACATGGCCTAGATAGGAAAAATAATAAAGACTAGAAAAGATTTGTTTCTATTTATGGATGTCTAGAGTTTGCAACCCAGTATCATGAAATGTGAAAGAGTCGGGAAGATATTGAAAGAAGGAAAATGAATGCGGAATGAAAAATATGAAATGGAGAAAAGGATAAATGAAAAGAAACAATGAAGTGAACGAACGGACGAACGAACAAAGAAAGAAAGAAACAGAAAAGAATGGAAAAGAGAGAAAGGAAGAAAGATAAATGGTTATATGTGAAAAATATTAAATAAATAAAAACAGAAAAATAAAATAAAAAACCGAAAGAAGAATAAAAACAATGATAGATTGTGGGGAAAAGAAAAAGAAAGAAAAAAGACAGAGAAAAAAGAAAGGTAAAAGGGAAAATGTGAAAAATAAGAAAGAAAGTAAAGAAAAAGAAAATGCAAAAGACCAAAATAGAATAAAAGAGACAGAATGTGAGATAAAAAAGAAGAAAAAAAGAAAAAAAAGTAAAATGTGAAAAATAAAAAAATAAAATGTGAAAAATATGAAAGAAAAAACGTGAAAAGAGAAAGAAAAAGGAAACGAGTAAAAACTGAAAGAAGAATAAAAAGAAAAATAGACTGTGAAAAAAGCAAACAAATAATAAAATAAAAAATGTAGAATGAAGGAATAAAGAAAAATATGGAAGAAGTAGTAAATTATTTAGCAAATAAACAAAAAATAAATTAGAAAGTAAAGCAGAAAGAATTAAAGAAAATAACAAAAATATCTGTAGACAAATGAAAAGAAAAAATGAAAATCTCGAGAATATCATTAAGCTACAAACATAAGAAGAAAGAAAACAAATGAGTAAATAAATTCGCAGAAAAGAGAAATTAAATGAAAGGAAGATAGAATCTAAGGAAAGTAGAGCTAAGATTAAAAATGAGAAAAAAATAATGAAAAAATGAATGAAATTGAAGAACAAATCTAGAGTAAAAACCAAAATAAAGACAAAAATATAGATTGTGAGATATAAATATTAAAAAAAAACTAATGAAGGAAAAGTCGATTGACTGATTAGTGGACAGAAAAAAGAAAAGAAAAGGAAGAAATAAATTGAGGAGAAGTACAGTAAAATGAAAATAGAACGAATGAGAAATATATTAATAAGTATTGAACGGAAAAATAGTAAACAAGAAAAAAATAAATAAATAAAGAAGTAAAAAAAAACAAAAAGACAAAAAGTTTGGCAGAGAAATGAAAAAGAAAACCTCCGCGTAAAATCAATTAGCAAAACAACAGAAAAATGAAAAGAAGGAAGCAAGAATCCGAAATGCATCAACAGACGAACTAAAAAATTAGAAAAAAGAAGAAAAAGGAAAGAAAAAAAAGGAAGGAAGGAAGGAAGGAAGGAAGAATGTAAGAAAAACGTAAGTGGCATTATTAGAAGGTTAATAAAACGAAATAAATAAAAAATCGGATTAAATACATCAGAATTGTTAGAAAATAAATAAATAAATATGGAAAGAAAGAAAAAAAGAAAGAAAGAAAGAAAGAAAGAAAGAAAGAAGGAAGGATTGTTGAAGAAAATAGGAAGAAAATAAATTTATGAAGAAAAATAGATTTAATGGCGGAATCATTTTGAGAAAAGCTAAAGAAATTGAACATAAATATTGAGGATGATGAGTGAATTAATGAAAGAGTCCAGAATAACTACAACGAAAAAAATGAACGGCGAAAAACTGTAACAAGAAAGAAAGGAAGAATAAAAAAGGAAGAAAATGCAGAAAAAATATCGAAAATAACTTAGTGATTTCAGTGTCATCGCCAGCTATGATTAATTTCCTGCAAAAAAAATATATCAAAGATAGACAAGAGAAGTTTAACAAAGTTTTACAAATTAAAAAATGTTGAAAATCATGATAGCAAAATAAAAAAAATGGTTATCTACGAATGTATGGCGTTTGTCGACTATTATTCACACACCCAAAAGTAAGGTTATATTTTGCACTGAATTATACATTCGAGGTCGCATTCATAGAAACCCAAGAAACATGTACGTATTTGACTTTTAAGCGTTGCCTTTATTATTTTAATTAACTACAAATAAAAACAATATAGGTCTCTAAACTCTTTAATAGTTATCCGTTGCTCTGCCATGTCATAACAATGACTAGATGATTTGTTGTTTGTACTGTATGTATAATGAAACACTACAAAAACGTTATCTAATGTCCATCTTCTTCTGTAGAAGTGAATAATAGACAATGTCTGTACAGATTAAGAAAATGCAGGACGCAACGTGAATGTGTTTCTACCGGAATATGTTGTCATGATATCCTCCCAAATGCTAACTGGCTTAATTTGTAGCAGATCACGAGTGCTGCTAGAAAATACTTATATTCTAATAACAGTCCTGTTTACAATGTCTTATCAATATGCAAGAAAGAAGAACGAGTCAGAGAGAAGTGTAGTATTACGAACATACAAAAAAAAAAAACTCTCACACAATTCAGCTTTCGAATAAGATTTGAGATTTTTAATTTTCATTTAATTTACTCTGTTAAATTATCTGTTGCATAAAGAAAAGAGTAGTGGATTGTTATATCATGACAGTCCTCTTCTATGAGAGAGAATGTTAGACAATCTCCTCAGAAAAGAAGAAGAGACTTGGGGAAGTTTTTAAAAAGACAAAACAAAATTGGACGCTTATATTAAGAATTAGAAAGAGACAGTTGAAATTTCTAGGATGCATAATGAGGAATGGAGGCATAGAGAATTTGATAATGTTTTATACTATCGGTAAAAATTGGTCATATTTATCCCGGAGTCTATATGTCGTATCTATATTTCAAAATGTATGTCCAAGCTGCATGGACCCTAGGTGGCTTGAGCCAGCTTCCACCATGACGGAGAAAGTTTCATTGGGTTTTGCTTAAGAGCAGGGTCTCAAATCCTACCCTTGTTATTTAACCTATAACCGGAGAGAAGGGACGGATTAACACCTTTCCCAAGGATACTAGCGCGCAAGTGAATGCAGGGCATTCAGCTGGAATTCGAAATCGGCTCACCGATTTCTCTTTCCGAGCCGACATCCACTGCACCACAACGCACATCCGTCAATAAACGCTTACAGCACCTAGTATTCCCAAGCTAAGTACTGACCAGGCTCAACTTCCGTGATCGGACGAGAATCGGTGTATTCAACGTGATATGACCGTAAGCATTTCAAAATATAGGTCAAAAATTGATCAGATATATGAATATGAAAGCATTTTTCTTGAAGTTGTTTTTTGTGGGCATCTTAACACTTCTCAGGTGATGTAGCCCTCATATTGTAGGTCCCGCCAGAAGGCAATCTGAAAACCATGGATTCATTAACTAGTGTAGAAATAGAGACCACACAGTGGCATCACTTAGAATTAATAATTTGGAGTATTAAGTTTACAAAGAATGAGTTTGGAAATGACAGGATAAAGTTAGACGTGAGATTACATCCGTGGATCAAATAAAGAGTCTCTGTTCAAAATTGGAAGAAAATCACTAAAAGCAACAATCACTTGACAAAGACAAAAAATACCACCATTAAAACACTTTATGAAACGACAATGCCGATAAGACTGGTATGAAATAGTAATTATATAATATTTACAAGAAACATCCAATAATTTCAAACAGAAAAAATCATATTTTCCGTCAAATTTAGAAGAATCAAATAGATGTAAATAATCATTTATAGATACTAGGATAATTGTAAATCATTATAATAAATATTAGGTTGTTTGGAAAAATATCCTATTTTAAAACAAAATTTTATTCATGAATGAATGCATTTAAACAGAGTTTATATAAATCAAAATAGAAACTATGATCACCCATAGATTTCTACAAACGAGTTACAAAGTTATTTCGGCATTTACGATAAAACTGTAAAGGTTTCGACTCCAAGAAATCTTTGAATGCAATTTCTAATTTTTTTTTCCAGTAGAATGTTCTTTGCCATCAATATTGTCAAAATTATTGAAAAAGCTGTAGTCACTGTCCGTGAGATGAGAAGAATATGATGGATAAAGAAAAAACTCGCATTCTATGTCGGTGAACATCTACATTGTTATCCTGATAACATGTATCCGAGAATTCTCAAGAAGCAGAATTATTAGTCGGTTATTCAGTATCACTATCCTTTTTATTAACTCAATGTGCATTTCATCCTGTTGCTGACAGCAAACTTTGGCAGTAATGCTTTAGTCATATATATATATATATATATATATTTAGTATATCGAGGCAGCAAGTAATTTTCTAGACATATGCTATTAAATATAAGAGACAATGAATGTCTATTATGTTTAATCATGAGCCGTTCTAAACGTCGTATTTTTGCTTTAATTTCAGTTGAAAATAAAGACAAAAATTCTCCAACATTTGGATAATTATTTATTGGTTTTCTTCTAAGCTTTCGGCTCACATGAGCCATCTTCAGAGAGGTTGTTTAAACTGAAATATTATAAAATCCACCATCACCGACGATTTTATTTTGTGTTGACATAAAACTCCGCTTGGCAACGGCAATAGTTACCAAAAATAATAAACGCAGTTCTTAAGTTTGCGATGCGGTTTTATGACGTCACACCGCGGGATAGCGCGAAATGACAACAAAACCATCTAGTCAAATGCAATATAATATGTTATTTCCTGTTTTAAAGTTGATTTTATTGAGTGTTGGTTGTTTTGATTTGATGTACATGGCCTCCAATATCTGCAGGTTCCTCTTACTGTGTGTATGAGTAAGGATCACCGTATTTTTGACCAAAATCTGTCTGATATTACGTACATGTTTATGTTTTTCAGAGAAATGTTGTTTAATATATATATATACATATCCGAGTGAGTATAGAATGAGGAGAGAAAAAGAAAAAAAATTTCCGTCCAAAACATTAATTTAAAACAGTGCTTGATATCTGACGTATAGAGCTGTGAATATTTATTATAAATTATGTTTTACAACATGTACATAATTTCTTCTATATATGTCCTCTTCTCTACAATCATATGGCTGTTTCAGTGTTTGGACTCAAACACATCATCGGGAGAATGATTTATTTCTCCCGATGATGTGTTTGAGTCCAAACATGTTCTAAAACATATATATATATATATATATATATATATATATATATATATATATATATAGAGAGAGAGAGAGAGAGAGAGAGAGAGAAATCTAAGCAAGAGCCAACAACCTACCACGGATTCGCCCCACGGCTCGTCAAGGAAATCGGCTGCCAACCTATATTAACTCGCTCCATGTTAAACTGGTTAAAAAGTGCTCTTTAGTAAACCTAGAGCTAGTAATAATAATATTAACTATAGTAATAACAATACCAATAGTAACAGAACTAACTCTGCCGAAACTAGTATTAATTAAGCTATAATTTAAATCGTCTTGTACAACCCACCGAGAACGAACTCGGAGGGAAAAGAAGGGGAAGTAAAAAAAGAAACAAACAAAGTACATGAACAAAAAGTCAAGCACTCGTAAGAACGAAAAAAAAACCCAAGAAAGAAGAGCAAACAAAGACAGCAAATCTAAGCAAGAGCCAACAACCTACCACGGTTTCGTCCTACAGCTCGTCAGGATAATTGGCTGTAATCAAATTATAGCCTAATTAATACTAGTTTCGGCAGTGTTAGTTCTGTTACTATTGGTATTGTTATTACTATAGTTAATATTATATATATATATATATATATATATAGTCATCAGCATAATATAGTGAAGTCTCGTTATCCACCAATGAGGTCATTCATTACTGTCATTCATATATATGCATATATATGCATATATATATAGTCATCCGCAGACAGATCTGTTTCGCTGTATCATAGCTCATCAGTAAGGTTAGACTCCGATTACTTTTAACCCAGGATTGAAACCCGACCGAATTGGTGTCAGTAGGCGATTTTACCTCTGGGCTATGGGCGCTCGGTAGAAGAAGGCAGACTTTAAGAAATAATTACAAACATCTGCTGACGGAGAGGAATACCGCAAAAATTATCTAATTAATATAAAATATTAAAGAGCTAAAAATACACAGCTCAGTGGATACAATCTGCTTCATCAGAGCCGAAATATAATAAAAAAGGATTTCTTTCTCATCACTCAACTCTTATATAACCCCTGGGCACAAGTAGCAATACTACCTTGCTTGAGGTGAAATTATTATAAAATAAAAAGTCCGTCAACAGATTATTTCAGGACAGTTGTTATAAAAATTGAAGTGGTGGGGCCTTACAAATTTTCAATATATTTCTATCTTAGATCAAAATCATTCTTCCCATGTTTTTTCTTCTGTTTTACATAAACAAATCTTTAATTTTTTTTCTTTGAATTCATTCCCTTTTAAGTTATGATAATTCATGTCAAGCTGTTTCATTAGACCGGAAAAATCATTTTTGGGTTTGATGAGACAGTCTGTATTTTTACAAATGCCGAGATATGTCCTAGATTTCTAACTATTTACTTATATGTTGGACATTTGAGAATCGAAAGAGAAGAGAGAGATTGAGGGAGAGAGAGAGAGAGAGAGAGAGAGAGAGAGCAATGTCTAATAAAAGAAATGGGAAGAGGAAAAGAGAGGTGGGGTTCGAAAGAAGAAATAAATATTCCATAAAAATCAGATAGAGACGAAGAAGAAAACAAGTGAAATGAGAGAGAAGAAAGTGAAAAAAAAAGTAATTTTTAGAGAGAAAAAGAGGTAAACGGATGTCATTTCAGATACAGAATTGTTGCGAGAAAGAAAAAAGAGAGGGATAAGAAAAAAATAAATGAGATAAAGATAAGAGGAAGGTAAAGAGTGAATAGAGAAATAAAATTGAAAATTAGAGCTAAAAAAAGACTAGAGAGTGAGAGAGAGACAAAAAGAGAGATTTTATAAGAGAGTAAAATAATAAGAAAAGTTTGATATAATTTTTTTTTATTTAATCGTATCACCCCGAGCAAGGCGGTAACGCCACTGATGTGCAGGGAGCTACGTAATAGTGAAAGGATTGGAAAAGAGAAAGCCGGAAACCACATCCTAAACAGGGAACAAGGGATGAGCCTCTTAACCTGTTCAATAGACGTGGGTGGAGTGTGAACCGGGCGATAGATAGATCTATCTACTCCAATTGATCTATCTAAAAGTGAATTAGAAAAAAGAGTTTGTGTCAGAGAATTGAAAGAAAGAGAGAAATATAAGAATAGTGTAGGAAACTAAGCAGAAAAGCAGTGAAAGAAAAAGAATAGAAAAACAAAAAGGTAGAGAACGGTCAGTTAGAGAAGAAAAGACAGATTTCATATGAGAATGTGAAAAGAAGAGAAGAAAAGAAAAATGTAAGACATAGGGGATGAAAGGAATGGAAGTAAAATAAAACTGAAATAAAAGAGAGGGACGGAGGAAAGGAAATAAAAAGTTATTGAAATAAATGAAAGGAAAGGGGGAGAAAGAAAGTACTGCGCCTTTGTAACAGATAAAAGAGAGTAAAAAGAACATGAGAGTCGTGAAATAAGAGAAAATAATGGCAGAGAAGATACGATCAATGCAGAAAGAGAGAAACAGTCAAAAATAAAGAAGAATGCGACAGAAATAAAGGGAAAAAAGTTGCAACAGAGAAGAACAGGAAAAAATGTAAAATTGGTGCACTTGCGCGTGCGCGCGAAAGAGAAAGAAAAAAAAGAAAACTCTTATTTACGAGAGAAGGAAGTAGAAAGAAAGAGTAATTACTGGTTTTATTATTCACCTTTTATACAAGAGAATTAGTTGTTAAAATATTTGGTCCTGTAAAAGCTGTTCCCTTTGCATAATTATAATTTTGCAAATATAAAACCAAAATGTTTTTGAAATTTTCGTAACGTGGCTAATAATTGAGAAATTGGCAAACTTTTGTAAGTGTTTAGTAGAATTGTTGCAGATAGTGTGAGAATCTGTTTGTTTTCTCCAACTTATTATCTATTAAATTAAAACTATTTTCATATATTTGCTAACATTTTATATATTCTGTTATCTGATGGTTTACAACCTGGTTATGATCAGGCGAACAAGCCGATAACTTTATATATGTGCATTTGAAGCTAATTTTATTCCAATATTCACTGTTGTTTTTTTTTGTGTGAATGAAATGGAGGTATAGAGTGCATAAAAATTATCCTTTGAATGGAGTTGGTTTCTTCTCATTCCATTGATCTTCATATAAAACGTGATATTTCAATAAGCGTTTATTATAAATATCGATGAAACATGGCTAATTGAGAGGAAAGTTAGGGTAGAAATTAGAAAGAGGAAAAAAAATAAGGAAATTGCTTGAAAACGATTAATATTAAGAAGGAAAAGACAAATAATGTCAAAGTTAGAGAAAATAACAAATAAAAAAATACCATTGACGTAGGAGTGAATAAAACAATTGTCATGACGTAAAAGGGAATAAAAATCAAAGAAAAAATTAAGGATATGTTTACGTAAGACAGAAGAAAAAAACATGGGAACAATGATTTTGATATAAGGTAGAAATAAATTGGAAAATTTTAACCGCCCGCCACCACGTCAAACATCATAACACCTGTCCTGAATACATCTGCGTGTTGATCTCTCAACATTTGAATGAAGTTTTCTAAGCTAGTAGTCATTTTGTTTTTAATCAATTCACACCGCGCAAGGCAATAATGCCACTAAGTTTCGAGGGGCTACTGGGAATGACAGAGAATGACAAGAATTTAGAATGAACTAAAAACCAAATCCTAATCAGGAAACAAATGATAATCTTCTAAACTTCTTTAAAAAACTGGGGAGGAAAATGGACCGGACAACGATTTTCATAACTTGTGATATGAAACAGACAACGATTTTTTTCATTATTAATCCTTAATAGTACGACCAACCTCTTAGATGAATAAGCGTTTAATTTATCTTCCAAATCAACATGACGAAGTTTTTTAAAGCGTCATACTCGAAACATTATTATTTTGCATGTGCGGAATTTTCTATGTTTTTATCTGCACAGATAAAATGCTCATCATTTAAGAAATAAATCGGCAATTTCTAATAATTATTAATTTTATGTCATCACGAAATATAATAACTTGAGATATATTGTAGATTTAAAAGTTGTCGACGGTCTAGAATAAGCAGACTGCATCATCCGTAGAAGATCCACAAAATATGCCAACCAATAAAAAATGGTTTATGGTAAAACATTTTCTTGTTCCATTGGCAACGTGACTTGAAACTGCCGAATACTATTCCTTATTCTCCCCACGTTTCAATAGGTATGAGTGTGTGAGAAGTGCATCATAATTTATAGTGTATCACACATACACACAGAGGCGCATGCGCTTGCGAGCGCTTAATACAATGGAAGATATGGACAGTTTTTTTGTACCTCCTCATTCCCACGAAATAGAAAAATGTAACAACGCTGAAAATAAATAAGCTCGTAGAATTTTTCTTGACAGACTTATTTAACGAAAGATGTTTAAAAATATTTCTGACCACACACACACACACACACACACACACACACACACACACACACACACACATATATATATATATATATATATATATACAAAATGGCATGCATGTAAAATCCAAAAACAAATCTTAATAATATTAATCTTATTAATATTAAAAAGATTCAGGTAGAGGGCTCGATCTCAGTAGTATTATCTATTTGCAGAGCCGAAAATTACATGTGTTGTATGGCCATTTCAGCGAGAAAATCTCGCTTCTTCAGCAACAAATTCTTTATTATGTAAATACAAGACAAAATTCATATCCTGGAAGGTCACTCAAAAAGAGATTAATACACCGGAAGTTTACATTGAAAAACGGTTATAGAAAAGAAATAAGAAAGAACCATGGGAAAGGGTGTTTAATGAGAGAGTAGAATATGTTTAACGGTTGTAGACATTGATATGGTGAGTAGGGAAAAAAGGACAAAAAGAAAGGAACGGCAAAATCTATTTTGCAGTCTTTCTGTTTATTCGGTGTTTTTTTGAATATATATAGCCTTAGAGATTTGAAAAAGAAATCACCTGACCGGCCGTCGAGAGCGAGGGAAAATTTACTCGCTCCAAAATCATTTTCCTCGACCGACTCCATTTTCTTAATAGTCGCCTTACGTAAACATAACATGCAGTGAATCGCTGACGGCAAACAAAAAATGAAAATTTAATTAAAATTTCGAACGTGTTAAAAAGGATTTAAAAATATTTTAAAAATAATAACAACAAAATTTGATTTTTCCTTTTAATAATAGTATAAAAGTTTTGATGCTAAAACTTTTTCTTATTAACTTTGAGCCCTTTTAACAACATGATATGCAGTTTTTTTTGTTTTTTTGTTTTTTTGGCCATTTGAGTGGAGGTACCTAGCATTCGTAGTTACTTTTTCTGTTTGACTACAACCTCCATCTCATAGATGATAAATAAATAACCTAATCTGATTTTTTAACGATTTTCTATGAAAAATTACTTGTATAATTTGTTTTTCCGTGTTTGGTTGAAAGAAATATGTGTATTTTTTTCTTTCTTTCAAATATTTCGACCATGCATAAAACGAAAGAGTTCAATAATGTCATTGGAGGTCATGCTAAATAACTTGTGAGTCTTCAATGGCATAATTTGGGGTTGTAAAAGGAATCAGATTTCCTTTTTCAATATTTGAAGAGACACGTTTCATTGCAAGATTTTTAATCGACTGCGGGTGAGAAAAGCAGTAAACTTTAATCGCCGAATTGAGTTTTTAATCGACTTAGTCAATCGGGCTAGTGAAATCTCAAAGGCTATATATATATATATATATATATATATAATGGCTATATGGGTAAGTATGTAAGCAATTATAGGAGAATCTCCGAATAAACCGGCTACCCGATTCAGTTTCAACGGCCACTTAACTAGATGTACCATCTCGAATTTTTATATTATAAAAGTAATTATATTATAATAAATTTATTAATTTATAATGTAATCAAATTACATTAGTCTAACTATAAAAGAAGATCTAAACTTATTTATAAATGGAACTTTGTCTGTGTGTGTATATGTGTGTGTGTGTGTCCGTTACCTATAGACTCCGAAACGGGTGAACCGATTTTTTTGAAAATTTACACAGTTGTACTATAAGCGTCTGCGAATGTTCTTAGCTAGGTTTTGAGTCGAGGTACACATGATAAATATCGAAAATCGATTATCGAAAAAATCAGGTTATAGAAGGTGTAGTCCGATTTTAATCAAATTTGATGCACTCATATACAATGACATAAGAAACGATATTCAGAAGTTTCAAAGTTGCAGTTCTTACAATAGTGCAGAAAATCGATAATATATATATATATATATATATATATATATATATATATATATATATATATAAGGCAA
Organism: Ascarosepion bandense; assembly: GCA_037127315.1. NCBI lineage: Eukaryota > Metazoa > Mollusca > Cephalopoda > Sepiida > Sepiidae > Ascarosepion > Ascarosepion bandense. The sequence continues at coordinate 283,506 of JBBBDQ010000871.1, read as the reverse complement.
GATGTTTGTGTATGTGTCTGTTTATCTGTCTATATATCGGTATTTTTTTCAGCCCTTTTATTTTAGTTTTTGCTTCGGGTTTGGCTCTAAGTAGGTATGATTGTAGTTCTTATACTCAGCCATGATAACATTTACTCAGAGGACTTATTTAGCCTTCAAGATTCAGTTTACGACGAAAAAAACTTATTTGATATCGATACCAGGAAATCAAAATTTGACTTACATCCATTCATTTTTCTTTCAGTCTACGGTTTCGCTTTAACTGGAAACAAGTATTGCTTTTAGTCTTTCGTGCCAACGTCCAAAGAGTCTGAGCTCCCGGACCATGGATTAGTTTTAAAGCTTTCATTACACCAGGGCAACGCCGGGGTATACTGCTATGTATGTTACTTTATAAAACTAATAATGATTACTTTATAAAAGTAATAAAAATTACTTTATAAACCTAATAAAAATTGTGTTATTCTAGTTATAAAATTAATGAATATTACTTTATAAATGTAATAAAGATTACATTACTCTATCTATAAAAGTAATAAGGATTAATTTATAAAATTAATAAAGATTACTTTATAAAAGTAATAATGAATACTCTATAAAAAGATGACATTAAATTAATTATAATAGCAACAAATTTTACTTTATAAAATAATACAATTTACATGACTCGTTATAAAAGTAATGAAGATTACTTTATAATAGTAATAATGATTACTTTATAAATGTAATAATGATAATATTACTGTAGTTTCAAAAGTAATACAGTTTACTTTATAATGTAAGACCTATTACTTTATAAATTTAATAAAGATTATTTTATATAATTAATCAATATTACATTACTCTAATTATAAATGTGATAATAATTACTTTATAAAATTAATAAAGATTTTATTACTGTAGTTATAAAAATGATAAAGAATACCTTACTCTATATAAAAAGTTAGCTACCCGTACAGATGAGGTTAAAACAAGAAAGCAAAAGAGTAAAAATATCTACATTCTTCTTTTTGAAAATCGTATCACGAACCTATTTTTACGGTTTTAAAAATTTACCCAAATTACTGTTTTTTCATTAACCATATTTCCTTACAATGATGTCTCTTACTTCTAGAGTTGCCAGATGCTTAATGATAGCACTGAGGAATATTTAGTTATGATGGATTGTATAGTACTTTGATATGATTAAACGTTTAGAACATCAATAATAATAATAATAATAATAATAATAATAATGGAATGATGAAAAAATGGAACAAAACAACACATTGAAAGAATCCCTGGAAACCCCATTTTAAGAGATATACAAAAATTTTCTTATTAAGTACAGCCCACACACTAAGGAGAACTTTGTATATGTATCGCTAGGGATGTTAGGGGAGATAAAAAAAAATAAAAAAACAAAAAAAACAAACATGAAATGGAGCTATAACAACACACCATGGCTTATCTTAGGTCTTCCTGCAGACTTGGTAGGTAGTGTGACCATAGCAGAAATCGAATTATGAAAATAATAATACTTAAGCGATGAGCGCGATTTAAGAAAAGAAAAAAACTGAGTTAAAAATATTTCATAAGTAAGTCTGCCTTCAAGTTATATTTATAAATAAATAACATAAAATAGTATATAAATTTACCAAAAAAAATATGAGTCTCTTTACAAACCTTGCTTGTATTGTAATGAAAAAAGAAAACACTGCTGTAGTGCTAATCAACGCATCAAAACGAATAAAACGCCGCCAGCGTGAAGGCATGAAACGGAAATGTTCATAATATGATGGTGATCTTGCACATCTTAGAATTTTTTGTTAGTCGATTACTTACCAAGAGGAATTAATTCAGCAGCTTATTTTAAATGCGGTGGATATCAGTTCGGAACTAGAAATCAGGAGTCGAGTTCGAATTCCATTTAATTTCTCTACATTCACTTACGCGCAAATACCGTTAGGAAAGTTATTAATTTGTTTCTTCCCTCAAGTTATGGGTTAAATAACCGGACAGATTTGGTTCTAAAGCCTTGGCTGGCAACCAGTCTACTTCAGAAAGTAATGGCAACCTACTGTGGGATAATCTTCTGCCCAGTCAGTCATTTCGAGATATGATCGCCTAAGCGTGTATCACGTAATGTCATTTAACTGACTGTGTATAAATCTGATGGAAATCTGTCCCTTTGTTCATTCTTTCGGGGCAGGAAGTTAGTAATTTGCATACGTAACTATCCTCATGCGTTTTAAAGGTCGGTAAATTTTCAATATTTTTTCATAATATGCACCTTATGAGACATATCAAAATTACAGTCGTTTGTAATAAAATACACATTTCTGTTGCATGCTATTCACGCTGTCAGCGTTTAATTCGGTTTTGACACGCTCATTACCAGTACAGCCTTTTATTTTTTTATTAAATGGCAACCAACGTTTTTACAAAGACTTATAATGTAGATTTATAAATTTTCATACTAAAAAAAACTTATAAATTTTGAAGAAATAGACATTCGGTTTAATATTGCCACACAGAATTTTTTTCGTTTTTTTTTCTTTTACACGAAACTGTTCTCTTAACAGTTGAAAAATATTGGAAGTCACGTCAATCATTTTGTTTAATAATACTACTACTACTAATAAACTTGATATTTTTTACAAAAATGCTCACTGAAAAATGTCATCATGTTATTTCTGACTTTAGATCCCGGTTGGGATCCGGAAAGAAATATGTATACAACAGAAATCAAAGGAAATAATAATAATAATAATAATAATAATAATAATAATAATAATAATGATAATAATAATGATGAATACAAACAAGATTTACAGTTAGTAGATTCTGTAGAAAAGCAAAACAGAAGCCAAGAACCAACTATTGCGGCAAAAAATATGAAAATGAAAGCCAAAGATAAAGCTCTTGAAAAGATGAAACAGCGCTGGCAAGACAAACCTCTGCATAGCCAATATCCAGTACGTGCCAATAAATCCAATGTTGACAAAGTTAATACTCATCGATGGTTACGTGCATCTGGATTAAAGTCTGAAACTGAAGGATTTATACTTGCAGCACAAGACCAAAGTCTTTTCACGAGAAACTTTCAGGCAAATATTATGCATAATAATATGGATCCAAAATGCAGGTTTTGTGATAAACACCAAGAAACAATAGACCACCTAATCTCAGGCTGTTCTGTGCTTGCCCCAAACGAATATAAAAATCGCCACGATAGAGTTGGGCAATATTTACATTGGGCAATGTGCAAACATTATGGAAAAACTGTAAACAAACACTGGTATGAACATCATCCAGCACCGGTTACAGAAATAGAAGATGTAACCATTCTATGGGATTACACCATCTATACAGACAGAAAAATTGAAGCAAACAGGCCAGACATTATTGTTAAAAACCAGAAGGAGAAAACTTGTCTATTAATTGATATGGCTTGTCCAGCGGATTGTAACATAGCAATCAAGGAATTTGAAAAACTGTCAAAATATAAAGACCTGGAAATTGAAATAGAAAAAATGTGGAAATTGAAAACAACAGTTGTGCCAGTGATAGTAGGTGCACTTGGAATGATAAAAAATGGAACAAAACAACACATTGAAAGAATCCCTGGAAACCCCAGCTTAAGAGATATACAAAAAATTGTCTTATTAAGTACAGCCCACACACTAAGGAAAACGTTATCTATGTAATGCTGGGGATGATAGGGAAGATAGAAAAACATGAAATGGAGTCATAACAACACGCCACTACCTGCCTTAGGTCTCCCCGCAGACTTGGTTGGTAGTGAGACCAAAGCAGAAATCGAAATATGATGAAAAATGACATAATAATGAATTCGAAAAACTGTCAGATTCTAACATAGCAATCAAGGAATTCGAAAACCTGTCAAATTACAAGGACCTACAAATTGAAATAGAAAAAATGTAGAAATTGAAAACAAGAATCGTGCTAGTGATAGTAGATGCACTTGGAATAACAAAAAATTAAAAAAAACAAAAAAAACAACACACTGAAAGAATCCCTGGAAACCACAGCTTAAGAGATATCCAAAAAATTGTCTTGTTAAGTACAGCCCACACACTAAAGAGAACTTTGTCCATGTAACGCTAAGGATGCCAGGGGAGATAGAAAAAACATGAAATGGAGCTATAACAACACACCCCGACCTGCCTTAGTTCTTCCCGCAGACTTGGCAGGTAGTGCGACCAAAGCAGAAATCGAAATATGATGAAAAATGACATAATAATAATAATCATGGTCAATGATTTGCGAATACCAAATAAATTGATATTAACACACCCTGTCCCCATCTGTTGTTACTCAGTACAGAATTAAATGGTGAAACAGTAATTTTTCTTTTTGCTGAACAAGACCAATATTTTCTAACTAGATATTATCAAGATCACTTACTAAAAAATTGTATTACCCGAAATGCAGATTCTGTTAAAAATTTCCTAAAAAAAATGACCATCTTCTATCAGGTTACGACATGATAGAGCCAATATTTATAACTTAACTAGCAGTATAGCCAGGCGTTGCTCGGGTGTAATGAAAGCTTTAAAACTAATCTATGGTCCTGGAGCTCAGACTCTTTGGACGTTGGCACGAAAGACTAAAAAGCAATAGTTGTTTCCAGTTAAAGCTTACTCGTAGACTGAAAGAAAATAGATAATATATAATTAATAACGGGGAAAAACGGCAAGATAATGGCATGAATATCACCCAGACCCGGTATCAGAGATAGGAGCTGGAACAATTTTATGAGATTTTACAATACGCATAGACAGAACAATCAAAGGAAATCGTCTAGACAACCTGATCAAAGACCACAAAATTAGAATGTGATTTAGGGGAAAGCAGTGGATAACATATTTAAAGGACCTGATCAGGTGGATGACGGAACGAGGGTAGCATGGTGCAACAGCCATGATCACTTACATCCTGAAAGAACATGGCACATAAAAGAAGAAAGAAGAAGAAGAAGATCCATTGAACAGGCAATGGATCTATGGGCCGCGTCAAACCTACACTGTACTATGTTACATAATGACATTTTGGAGTGTATAATATGTTTTTTGCTGTCGTTTAATCGGCAATCTCATTTCATAACAAACCATTTTTCCCTATGTTCCGTGTATCTTCAGAACGTGTATGGTCATTGATCTCGACAAATTTCTGTCTTTGTAGCCCTTAGTAAAGTTTGTCTTCAAATTATATCTCCAAATGTCTGTTCAGCCTACTATTTATACAAGTACGGTAGGAAGATTATGTACTACCATCTGTCACTTTTGCCTTCAATATATCCTGTAGGTGTCAAATGTATAAACGCTCTTCTCATTATGTGCCATAGAAATTTCAACTGTTTTTTTATAACGATATGCATTAGTATCATTTTGTTTCTATTTTCTCTTAAACTTCTTTGTTCTCGTGTTCAGTCTATGGTATTCTCAGCATTCTTCAGTAGAAACATATTTTTGGTACCTCAATTTTTGTTTTCACTATCATATAAGTTTACAGATATTGCATAACATTTCAGTGCATTTTTCTTTGTTTCCAATAAAATTTCCATGTTTCTTAGAGCTATGCTTACCTTTGGGAAGACCCCTTTCGATCTCCTAATGAGCATTCGGATTTAAAAGTTTTATTTGCCATCCTCTGCTAAAACATTTTCTGGATATATTTTTTTAAATTTTGGTAAATCTAATTTGTAACTTACATGTTGGCCAGTTTCTTTTGCCTACCTGTATATATTGTCTCGTTTTACAGTTGATGGTTTCCTTTCTTCATGCTTTTCTTCCCCATCTTCTTTAAAAGTCCCCACAGATTCTGTATCTACTATCAACACTGTGTCATCTGCATATCTAATATTATTATTATCGTAGCCACCAGTAATACTATTAATATAGTAATCCTTGAAAATCTAAGACAAAAAAGCCAAACAATGGAGAAATAAATTCTGATATATAACCAGCTTAGGCTTGCAACAAGAAAAAGGTATATCATAAACCAGGCTAAAAAAATGTATTATTTCCAAATTTTCCAAAACGAAGTTTAATTGGCTAAAGTATAATCTTTCGAAATTATGACTTTGACATAAGCTTGAACGCTAAGACCTACAGTGATATCAAGATTTATAATAAATGCGTGTACAGTGCCTGGTTTTAAAACAAATATTGGTTGAATTTAGGCTATACTATCACAGGAAATTGGAATAGATAAAAAAAGATAATAGAGTCATACAATATAAATTCGAATATTGTTGGTTGCATTATTGTTTTATTCTTACCATGTAAAATTGCATTATCTCATACTTTCGTAATTCCAATTGTTGTAAACAATTCTATTTCTGATTTGAGATTATAACTTATGCTTTGTCTCTTTTTCTGTTTTTTACTCTCTAGACACACAAACACGTACACACACACACACACACACACACGTACACACACACGTACACACACACACACACACACACACACACACACACATATATATATATATATATATATCCATTTTGTGCATACATGATAAAATACTCCAAACTTAACAAAAAACAAAATCTAAACTTCTTGTGATTATTAAAATCAAATGGAGTAAATTAACTGAAAGTTTTGGTTTATTTTCTTTTGTTTAATCGAACGGTCAGTTTTAGACCCACTGAAGTGGCAGGGTGTAACCGAATTCTATTTTTCGTCAAATTAGTTCGTTTGAAGTGTCGTGCAGTAACATGAATCTATTTTTGGGGTGTATGATTAAATTTATTTGGCCTTGAATATTATTACGTCATCCGAGTCATCCGAGGTTGTATCAGATTTTATAACGCCCAGACAATGTCTGCAATGGACTTTAGTCCAAGGAAGCGTAAGAAAATTGTAACGCATGAACACATTGGCAATCTTTATAGAGAGATCGTAGATATTGTTGGTGTCAGCCTTTCAACTGTCAGTCATGTCATCAAGGCGAAGAAACAAACTGGATCCATAAATCAAAAAATTAATGAAAAGTGCAAATTGAGAAAAACAACGTCAAGAGACGACGTATACGTGATCATGAAAAGTGTGAAAGATTCTAGAAAGATGTGATTCGTTTTGTTTCAATTTATTTGCACAAAAGTGTAAATGTTGAATGAGTCCAATGAGAAGGTATTTCTCTGTCTTATACCCTCTATTTTTTAAAATTCTATTCATATTTTGTTTACTTCATTCACACAATCTAATGTCATTTTCAAAATATGATAGTCATTCTTATCAATTTACGATATTGGTATTTTCATTATTTAAGCATGCAGTAATGCATGTTCTTGCTATTTGAAATAACAGATTCAATTCTCAATAAAATAATAATTGGTAATTTCTAATTAAGCACTATAAAAAAAATATACAATATATTTTGTAGAAAAAACTGTTGTAAAATTGCTTCATGAAACTAAACAATTATTTTCTATAAAGCATATAAATTTAAAGCAAAATTCTAGTCTTACGCTCACACCCGTTGCAAATGATAATCGTTGCATTTAAGATAAAAGATAAAAAACCCTCTTTACTAACAAAAGCTAAATTTTAGTCTTACATAGATTTTAGTCTTACATAGACTCTTACTTTCAAAATAAATTCATCTAAATAAAAAATGACATAATCCCCATATTTGAACAAGTTAAAAAATAATGTAAATATTTAAAACCTTTCCTTGGATTTAACAAGTAAGCATACTAAATTTGTGGGGTTCTCTGTTTAACAAACAATAAATAAAAGAATACAATAATTGTTGCTTACATAAATATGTTTCTCTCTAAACATAATTAAAAAAGAAAAGCTATAGTCTTAAAATGATCGGCTACCAATAATAATTATTACTGTAAATATAAATCTTTCTTCTTAAATGAGAAACCAGGTTAAACCCTTCCTTTTATGAACACAGGATAAATTATAGTCTACCATTGCTCGTCGGCAAGCCATAAGTTTTACTTTTAAGATAAATTGATGTAACAGAAAAAGGGGTTGAGCCCGATATTCCCTCACCCAGCAAGCATAAAAAATTGGTAAAAACTTTAAAAAAATTTTGTATACTACAAATACGCAAACTATATTTGAGGGGCTCTACATTATATTGTTTGACTGTGTTTAGCAAGCAATAAATATATCTAAACATTTTAAGATAGTCAAGATAAAAATTTGATTTGCCTGTCGATGGAAGAAGCTTAAGAAAATAGATCATTTTAATATAATTTAAAATAAAAATATCCTTTTGTTTTTGATCTGAATAATCACAAGAAGTTTAGATTTTGTTTTTAAGTTTGAGGTATTTCATCATGCATGCACGAAATGGCTATATATATATATATATATATATATATATATATATATATATATATATATAGTTGCGTGTGTGTGTGTGTGTGTGTGTGTGTCTAGAGAGCAAAAAACAGAAAAAGAGACAGAGCATAAGTTATAATCTCAAATCAGAAATAGGATTGTTTACAACATTTGGAATTACGAAAATATGAGAGAACATAATTTTATATGATAAGAATAAGACAATAAAGCAACCAACAATATTCGAAGTTATATTGTATGACTCTATTATCTTTTTTTATTTATTCCAATTTCCTGTGATAGTATAGCCTAAATTCAACCAATATTTGTTTTAAAACCAGGCACTGCACATGCATTTATTATGAACCTTGATATTACTCTAGGTCTTAGCGTTCAAGATCAAAGTCATGAATTCAAAAGATTATACTTTAGCCAATAAAACTTCGTTTTGGAAAATTTGGAAATAACACCTTTTTTTATCCTGGGTATATGATATACCTTTTTCTTGTTGCAAGCCTAAGCTGTTTATATATCAGAATTTATTTCTCCATTGTTTGGCTTTTTTATCTTAGATTTCCAAGGATTACGTGGTTTTAAGAGCTAATACTGTCCCAAATATATACTTAATATATTTGGGACAGTATTTATATTAGATTTCTTGATTTTAAGCAGACCGCACAAAATAAAAAGGGTAACAGAACAACATACCAATGGAAAAACTCTTAGCAAGCAAATTCCCAGGGGGCAAAAATCCAGTGAGAAAAATTCCAGTTCCTTATATCAAATGTTGATCAAATCCATGTTTTATAAATAAATGTCTTATGCATAACAAGAAACAAATTTAACATAGAAAAGTGACGTGTATAGTTTATTTGTACGTTGTGATCATAAATAAACCAAGACCAGGTTTGTATGAACTACACTATCAATTATAATTTTGTTCTTAATTCCATTAGTTTACATATTTTTTTAGGAAAATATTCATCAATTTATGTGTATTTCGGTTTAGAGATTATAATAAGTTTCATGTGAATCTATCATTTTTGGTTCAGTGTGTATGTCCGGTGTGACGTATTAGCAGGTTGATTTTGGCGTGTGTTACGCTATAATCTTTTCGGTATTTGAAGTTGTGTCTTTTGAAATAATTTTTGGTTTTCTGTATATCTTTTATTGTGTGGATATTATTTCAACACGTATGTCTTTGGCTGGTTGGCATGGGTTGAATCTCCGACGGCAATGTCGCGTGGACAGTGCGGGCTGGCTGTGTGCAACTTAAGAGCGTGACAAAGAGGGAGAAGAACTATGCATATTATTCGTCGTTTTTTTTTTATTATTATTTCTCGTTTCTGCTTTGATTCTGCCGGAATCATTAGCGATTGTTTGGCTTACGAATGACTTCAGTCGTCCAAGTAAGCTATGTCCGGTTACAAAAAAAGAAGGAAACGATATATGTGTAGAAAGAAAAAGAGAGGTTGAGTTTCACTGTAATTCTATTCGTAAAGAGGAAGGATATATTTGAATTCGTTTTACTACTAATCCCCGCAATTATATATTTATAATGATTTGTTTGAACATTATTTGAAATGATTTGTTTGAACATTATTTTTAATATTAATATTTTATATTATACTACATATATATATCTATATATATATATATATATATATATCCTTTCTATTATAATAAAATATATATGTTGTTTGGGGTCGCAGGTTTGAATCTTGCTGAATCTTGTTGAATACCATATGTTTTCTCAACAAAATGTCTCATAAATATTCAGGCCAGTAGAAATATGTATATATAAATATACTGTTTAATTAAAAACAGATTATTTACTCAAATACGAGTATCGATTAAAAATAATGTCCAAACAAATGAATTAATGTGTCGGTCATTAATTCCTTCGTGTCAATCTTCGGAACTTTCCGTAACATTATTTTTTTACATTTGTTTACAATACGATAAGTTTTGATTATTTGCGTGTAATGTAAATTTTCTATTAAAGGCTTGATTTGATTCCGGTTAGACTGTGAAATCATTCGTGGTCGAGTGGTTTCAGACGCACTAGATCAATTGGTGGGTTTCTCTATGTTGTTAGGGGTCGCACGTTTGAATATTGCCGAATGATAAACAAAATTTCTCATAAATAGTCAGGCGTATGTATATATATATATATATATATATATATTTGAACACTCTCAACCACTGGGTTGTGTTTTCGTTGATTATAACAGGCTAAAGTCGGCTTTTCATAACCGAGTGCCATAGCACAGTGCTAGAATCCCGACTGATGTCAATTCGTTCGGGTTTCAATCCTGGCTAGAAGCAATCGGAGGTCTAACCGTACTGATAAGCTCTGATACTCTTTTCGGATGACTATATATATATACAATGTTTAATTAAACACAGAATATCTATTTATATATGAGTATTGATTAAATATAATGATCAAAAAATAAATTAAAAATATATATACGTACAACATATATTACAGTAACATGTACTTTTGAGCACTTTTCTCGTTTCACACACACATACATGCACATTCACACACATGTACAAACTGCGATAGGTAAATTGTTTTTGTTTTTTTTTAGTTTTGTTGTCTTCAGAATATAGTAATGTCAGTTGGGCATCCTCTATGGGCATCCTCTATGGGCATCCTCATGGGCATCCTCTATGGGCATCCTCTATGGGCATCCTCATGGGCTCCATGACGCAATTCATTCCTCCAGAAAATTGTAAACGGCCATCTATACTAATTGTCATTCATGCCGGAAAATCTAATACAACCATTTCAGAGTATTCAGAAAAAGTTAGATGATGTGCATAAATAAGGGTGTTTGGAGTGATCCCCTCTGATGGTGAATTTTCCATGGGGTCTTAAAATCAACACGGAGGCCTACATCATGTGCATTGCGGAGGTAATGCTAAGCTGTGTCACTAGGGTGAAAGATTGGAGACCCTATGTCGGCAAACAAGACTTTGCACCATGGCATATATGCAAGAGAAACCATTAAGGGATGCCAGATAATTTCTGTGAGGACATCCGCAGACTGCAACACCTCTGATTATAATGAAAGAGGCGGAGTTGAGTGAGAGATCAACAAAATTCTTTGTAACACTAAAGATGAACTGAAGGCAAGGACAATGGCAACATTCATCAACTTAAACAAGAAAACATTCCAAAAGACATTCCGAAGCCGTCTGAAGGTCGTGTTTAAAGAAAATGGCAATTTTATTGAATAAATTTACTCTTTACCATTTCAAAAATTATTACATAATTTTAGTAAATGTATCTGTTTTCATTTTTGTGTAACTTAGACGACCCTTTATCCATCAATCTCTCCCCCTCTCTCTCTCTCTCTCTCTCTCTCTATATATATATATATATATATATATATAATTTCACAGGTATTTATATATGCATTCATCTACCTAAATCCTCTTCATATCAAACATCATTATAACGGCTATATATTGCTTCTTGTGTCTCGTGGCAAAATGTATACATTGTACTATTTTTTAATAAAATATGTTATTTCATACGCATTTGTTGATATCATGTGACGCAGGAATTTTCCACGACAAGATGAATCTAGATTTTGCATAAAAATCTTTCTCTCTTTCTGTCTCTCTCTCTCATATATATATATATATATATATATATATATATATATATATATATATATATATATGTGTGTGTGTGTGTGTGTGTGTGTGTGTAGTGTCTTTTCCTTCACTTTCATATTATGTTTAGAAGTTCAACACTCAAACTTGGAACATCGTTGACATACGTTTCACACTCTTTATTCCGGTCGACACCCAGCCTCAAGGGAGACAACTCATTAATTTTGTTACAGCGCAAAGTTCACAAAGTGCTGTCTTGGCTTGCAGGCTACCTCACTTAATTCTGTGACAGTCAGAATTATAATGAAGGGGGTCCCATTGACGTTGATGACGATGATGAATGTATAGTGAATAGACCTCTCAACTAAACAAAACGAAAGTAAAAATATGAAAGCATTTAAGCAAAAAATTAATCAAGGGGTGAGGAATCTAAAATATTAAAATAAAAAAGAGAAAAAATTTTCTTAAAATGATAAAAGAATGACTTTTTTATATTAAAATTTCTCACAGGCTTTTAATATCACAGTCAAATAGTGTAGATTACTTAGATTTCAAGTATATACTATCACAGTATTTACATTATTCGGATTATTGTCCTCGTCTTTTTTACCATCACTCCGGCCTTCTTCTTTCGTACTGAAACCTTTATTACAATCACGGGAGTATATTATCCTCATTCCTTGCGTAAGGTCTCGTTTGGAAGTCATGAGTTATCTCCCTCTAACCCTCTAATGTTACTTGATTACCACTGGTATTGAGTTCACAACTCTAAAAGTCAATTCAGGAACTAATCAAGGTCTATATCCACTGAGCCATGTGACCTTAAGGAAGACCGGAGCACACAACGGCTGAAACGTCGTACAAATGGCAACAAAGATGACGTCAGTAGTTCGAATAATGTAAATACTGCAAATACTACCTCATCTCAGAAATATTGCCAAATACTATATAATATCACTTACTGTTCAGATTAAAAATGCTCACCTAGGTCGTTTTATTTCCTAGTTTTCGTCCATAGTAGCACCAAGCCTTTGCCAGATATCAGGTAGTGATCTTTGAGTTCTGAACCGAATAATCTAGAGGCATTTCATATTCATTTCTTATGTGAAAAATTCCCACATATGTCATCATTCTTTAAAGAATATTTCGTGACACCATGAAAAAGAATATCAAGTGGTCAGCCGTCCAGTGAATAGAACTTTAACAGAAAATTAATATAACATAAGGGTATAACATTTCCCCTGTCGTACTTCCACGTCATTAAAATAAATTCTTCAAAAAGTCTATTAGAAAATGATGTGTATTGATATAATATATTGGAACATTGTTCGTTTATTTAATGGTTCTATTATACCAATTTCATTACTCCATTTGTTTTTTTGCGTATGAAGAAACCCTTTAATTGCACGTTTGTGAAAAATCATTTACTATCAGTTCCTTCATCCTAAACATTGTCGGCAAAATGCAAAAACCTAGAGCAGTTAAATGATATACATCAAGGAGTAGTCCCGACAAGACTCCCGTAAACTATTAGCGTTGCAAGGGCACTAGATGTATTGAAATAAGAGTAGTAATGAAAAATAGACTGATAGAGCCCATCCTTAATGAGGGTGGTTTTGTATTGATTTTTCTTCTCCTAGACTGATAGCCATATGAAGTTAAGACAGCCCAGTCAGCATTAAGGGAACGTGACGAACTCGGCGGCAATCAGAATTCTGAAGAATGCCGGAGCGTACATCGCCCAAAACGTCGTACGCATGGCAGTATATATATATATATATATATATATATATATATATATATATATATATATATATATATTATAATCGTTTCGCCCCAAGCAAGACATTTTACTGCCTCTGATGAGCAGGTGTTGCTTAGGAGAAAAGTTATGAGAAAGAGTGACAGGTTACAGGTGATGTCAGGAAGAGGGTAAGAGAAGGGTAAGAATACTGATGAGAGTAGTGTGGACAAAGAAAGGAGCATGAAAGAGAGGATGCAAGTTAGTGAGATAGAAGATGATTATTGACATTACATTTAAATTCTTGGAGATTGTAGCGGTCGGAAAAACAAGTAAACGGCAGGAAATTCCACAGGTAGGAAGTTCGAGAGAAGAAGCTGATGGGGTAGAATTTATTGGATTCACAGTAAAAGGTTGGGACCTGGTTGCTAATCGAGTAAATTCATATATAGGGGGTTCCAGTGAGTTAAATTCATCTGAGCAGGAGCCATGAAAGTATATATATATATATATATATATATATATGAATTGATTTTTTTGATCGATACTCGTATTTAAGTAGATATTATTTAAGTAGATATTCTCTTTCTAATCAAAGAGTATCATCCATTTATTTCTACCGGCCTGATTATTTAAGATAAATTTGTTTATTACGAAAATGTGTGACATTCGGCAGGAATTTCGTAACAAAAATTTATCGTAAATAGTCAGGCCGGTAGAAATAAATATATCATACTGCTTGATTAGAAAAAGAATATCTGCTTAAATACGAGTATCGATCAAAAACAATGTTCAAACAAATCATTTCAAATCGTCGGTTGCTTAAAGACCATTTCGTTAATCTTCGTTAATTTTCGTAATATATATATATATATATATATATATATATATATATAGGTTGAGTTTGTAACCCTGGGTTTCACGCTCTTGCGATCGTCAGAGCGTGAAACCCAGGGTTACAAACTCACACCTATCTATATGAATATGTCAGCTCAATCACTGATATTGAGCGCTTTCAAATAAGTACCACGCATATATAATATATAAATAATATAATGTATATATATACAAATTGCATATATGTATATTGATATTTATAATTATATACAGACACTTTTCACACACACACACACACACACACACACACACGCATATATATATATATATATATATATATATATATATGTATATATATATATGCGTGTGCCTGTGTATACGAACTGTTTAAAATGTTTAGCTGTAAATCTTAGGACAATGTAATGCATTCAGAAAAAGTTGGATGGAGTCTAATGACGTCTATAATGTCGTTATGCCTACATTAACCTTCTCACAAGGTCCAAGACACAACATAATGGCCTACATCAAGAGCCTTGAGGCGGTAATACTGCCTTGGATCAAAAGAGTGGCAGCTGGAAGAGGCTATGTATGACAAGAGGACAGTGTACCATGCCACATTAGCAGGAGAACCAAGTCATTTTTTTGCGACCATATTACCTCCTTATGTCTGGCCACCGAACTCCACAGACTGCAACACCGTTGATCACTGTGTAAGGGGGGGGGGGCAGTTGAATGAGAGACAAACAAAACTCCTCACGTAACGCTGAATTTTAATGAACGCGCAATTTTAAATATTAGAAGATGGTGTAACGTTTTCTTCCATGATTGTATGACCCTAATAGTTAATTTATGGTTTGGTTACACTTAGTCATCATTTCAGTTCTTTCATTCAATAATTCATTTTTGTTTCGGAATAACATTATAGCTAAACTTTCAAAGTGACACAGCCTACATGTTTTGACACCGTTGTAAAGCTTGGTTGTTTTAACTATAGTTCACTTTATGTCTACGTCTTTTCCAAACTTAAATTTCCATTTCCACACGTGGCTGGCCAATATTGCACAATTTTATAATATGTCTAGTTTAAATATGGACCTGTGAATAAACCATCTGCTCTGGAATGTATCTTTCGTTGATCCCATATATATATATCCTCTCTCTATTGTATATATATATATATATACAATATATATATATATATATATATATATATATATATATATATATAACGTGTATATATATACATATATATTGATAAATGTATAAATAATATACATAAAAAGTGGAAAAGAAAGAAATATTTATTTATATATCAATCAATTTCACACGTTTCGCTTCCTATCTCTCTCTCTCTCCACACACACACACACACACACACACACACACACACACACATATATATATATATATATATAACATAGTGATGACCCACGTATACTGTCTTAATATGTATAGGAAAAACTACTAAAAAGTTGTATGTTTAAAAATGTATTAAAAAAGTATTAAAAATAATCATAAACTTAGCATACGCAAGAACAAGAAGAATATTTCTCAGACAACAAATCTACTTCTACTGACAACAGCGCTAACCAAGCATGCTCCAAACTTCCTCTTACGAAAAATAATAACCTATGTACTCCACCAAGCGGACGTAAACAACACTTGGATCAATATGCCAACAAAGCTACACAACACATGGATAACTTCTTAAATAAACCAAAGACACCAAACAAAAAACACAACTTTTCAAAAAATAGAACACCAAACCATCTATACACTTAAAAACAACCGCGACATAATTATCGTATCAGCCGATAAGGGCAGAGCTATAACCATCTTAGACACTAACAACTATATTAAAGAAGCAGAATTACAACTTCAAAATAACAGGTTCTATGTACCCTTATCTCTAGATCCGACTAGCACTTATAAAACAGATTTATCACTTCTCATTCAGAACTTGAACCACAACATAAAAAATAAAATAAAATCTCTTATTCCTGAGAACCCCAAAACAGCAACATTCTACACTATCCCAAAACTACATAAACTCTCCAAAATCATTTCAGAAAAACACCCTAACACCTCTTCATCCAACCCACATCATACAAAACAATCAAATAATGAAGAGATCTATAAAATTTCAAAAGCCCTTAAAATCACACCACCTGGCAGACCCATAACATCAGGCATTGGTACCCTCACAGAACGTATATCTGGGTACATAGACAATATCCTAAAACCTTTATTGCCTGAGATACCTAGTTATATTACAGACACTACTGACTTTCTCAATAAATTGCAAAACATTAACTTAGTCCACGATGATAATATCCTAGTAACGATGGATGTTACGTCTCTGTACACGAACATTCCATATGTTGAAGGAGTATCAGCTTGCCATGAGTTCCTTAGTAAAAGCAAATTACCTAACAACCAAATTACAGATATATATCAATTAATAAATTTCATTTTAACACACAATAATTTTAAATTCAACAACAAACACTATTGACAAATTAGTGGCACAGTAATGGGCACGAAAATGGCACCTAGTTATGCCAATATCTTTATGCACATTCTGGAAAGAAAAATACTAGACAATTCACAATATAAACCTCACATTATTTTAGATACATTGCTGACATTTTCTTATTACGGACTCATGGATTAGAAAAATTAAAAATCTTTTTTACTTTTTGCAACAACTTCCACAATACAATTAAATTTATCATGGAGTACTCATACACATCCGTCCCTTTCTTAGACGTCATGATAAAATTAAACAAATATACACTTTCCACCAGTCTATACAACAAACCCACAAACCAACATAAATTCCTACACTTTAACAGTTGTCATCCCCTTAAATTAAAAAAGATCTCTCGTATACAGCTCATTTCTAAGAATCAAACGCATATGCTTAGACCATTCAGATTTTCTATACAACATTAACAACCTAACAAAGCAATTTCTAAAATGTAAATACCCAATAAAAATAATAAAAGAAGCACTAAATAAAACCATACACATAAATTGCAACACACTTCTCACATACAAGAAAAGAAAAAACAACAAACGAATTCCCATGGGTTTAACCACATTCAATATTCACACACTCTTATTAAAAATTAGAAAAATGATTACAAGAACCTCAAATCAAACAAAAAATCAAAGACATTTTCGATAAACCACCCATAAATGCAATGACACAAACACCCAACTTATCAGCTATCCTTACTTCTACAAATATCTAAAAAATACAAACCTATCAGGGAATTTCAAATGTCAGAAATCCCGGTGTTTAATTTGCAAACATTTAGTAAACGACGCAGTATTTTCTCTACCCAAAACCAACATCAAATTACACCCACCACGCATCACCTGTGACAGCCAAAACATTATATATTTTTTCTTCTGTTCAATATGTCCAAATAGTGGATATATTGGTGAATCTGGAAATAGCTTTAGATTCCGTTTCAATAATCATACACTTAACATACGCCAGAACAACCAATATTCCCCCATAGCCCAACACTTCAACCAACCAGGACACACATTAAAAAACTGCAAATGTTTACAAATAGACTCCGATTTTAGTTCTACACACTCACGCAGAAAGAAAGAAAAATACTGGATTTTAAAATTAAATGCACACAGGCTAGGGTTAAATAGGGACTTAGGTGTTTTGAATTTTTATAAATATTTCAATAGTTAAACATTTTTTAGATACAATTAAAAATTTTTCTTTAAAACAAAATCAATAAGTATTTTTAAAGACAGGTTTACGTTTACAAATATTTAAAACAACCTGTCGCTTTCTGTGTCACGTGATGTAAACAATCTCTCGGACGAACGCTCTCGCAAAAACGTTTCTAATTTAAATTTTAAAAGCATTTGTTTCTGATGAAAGGCCGGGACGGTCTGAAATATCAAATATCATAATAGAAATAAATAAATACTGTCAGAAAAATACATTTTTAAACTTACAACTTTTTAGTAGTTTTTCCTATACATATTAAGACAGTATACGTGGATAATCACAATGTTATTTGGACCCTACTTAAACGTTTCTAATTTAAATTTTAAAATCATTTGTTTCTGATGAAAGGCCGAGGACGGTCTGAAATATCAAATATAATAATAGAAATAAATATATATATCAGTAATATCCTTTGTAATTGTTAGGAATAATGAACAATGTTTTACAAGTCTATTGGTAATCATTTATTTCGTGAGTATATAAATATTCAACGCTTCAGAACAATTTTTTTTCAAAGATGGAATTAATTTATCCAGACAGAAGAAATAATTTTATTTTTAAAATCGAAAGTAACAGTTAACATGTAAATTGTTAAAACAGGAAGTAATAATGTGAGGTTTACAGTTATGGATAGTGGAATAAGAAACTGAGTTGATATGATGACAGTGAATTGAAATATTCCCTTACAAATACCAGACAGTAAATTTACAAACCCGTTATTTAAAACATAATCTAATTTTTAGATCATTTATGTTAATCCTGACGGCAAAATTAACATTTTTTTAATCATATCACCCCGAGCAAGGCGGTAACGCCACTGATGCGCAGGGGGCTACATAAGAGTAAAAAGATTGGGAAAGCGAAAGCCGGAAACCACATCCTAAACAGTGAACAAGGCATGAGCATTTTCACCTGTTCAATAGAGGATGGTGGAGTGTGAACCGGGCGATAGATTAGTCTATCTACTCCAATTGAAAAAAAAAAGAAAAGAGTGAAAAGGTTGGAAGAGAAAGAAAGCCAGAAACCACATCCTAAACAGAGAACAAGGGATGAGCCTCTTCACCTGTTCAATAGACGAGTGGAGTGTGAACCGGGTGATAGTTTAGTCTATCTACTCCAATTGAAAAAAAAAACAGAAGAAAAGAGAGAAAAGGTTGGAAGGAAGAAAGCCGGAAACCACATCCTAAACAGGGAACAAGGGATGAGCCTCTTCACCTGTTCAATAGAAGAGGGTGGAGTGTGAACCGGGCAATAGTTTAGTTTATCTACTCCAATTATGTTCGTCTTATGAATATAACTATTTCGAATTCATGATTATAATAATAAAATTAATCTTTCTAAGATAGTGATGTAAAGAAATAAAAAATAATCAATACTCATCGATGGTTACGTGCATCTGGATTAAAGTCTTATGCAGCTAGAATTGTCATACAAGACGACAACTATTGGCTTATTAACATACATAGAAACAACAAAGGACTGGATGATACAATTTGTCAAGCAACATGAAGAAAGAATGAAAAATATTCAATAATAAAAAGAGGCAATAAATACAAACATTCAGTAGATTCTGTAGAAAAGCAAAACCAAAGCCAAGAACCAAGTATTGCGGCAAAAAATATGAAAATGAAAGCCAAAAATAAAGCTCTTGAACAAATGAAACAACGCTGGCAAGACAAACCTCTGCATGGCCAATATCCAGAACGTGCCAATAAATCCAATGTTGATAAACTTAATACTCATCGATGGTTACGTGCATCTGGATTAAAGTCTGAGACTGAAGGCTTTATTCTTGCTGCGCAAGACCAAAGTCTTTTCACTAGGAACTTTCAAGCAAATATTATACATAATTATGTGGATTCAAAATGCAGGTTTTGTGATAAACACCAAGAAACAATAAACCACCTAATCTCAGGCTGTTCTGTGCTTGCCCCAAATGAATATAAAAATCGCCACGATAGAGTGGGGCAATATTTACATTGGACAATAGGAAAACACTAGGGAAAATCTGTAAACAAACACTGGTATGAATATCACCCACCAACGGTTACAGAAATAGAAGATGTCACCATTCTATAAGATTACACCATCTACACAGACAGAAAAATTGAAGCAAATAGGCCAGACATTATTGTTAAAAACCAGAAAGAAAAAAACCTGTCTATTAATTGAAAAAACTTTTCTATTAATTGTATGGCTTCTCCAGCGGATTGTAACATAGCAACCAAGGAATTCGAAAAACTACCCAAACATAAAATCCTGGAAATTGAAATAGAAAAAATGTTGAAATTGAAAACAAGTATCGTGCCAGTGAAAGTAGGTCCACTTGGAATGATAAAAAATGGAACAAAACAACACATTGAAAGAAACCCTGGAAATCCCAGCTTAAGAGATATACAAAAAATTGTCTTATTAAATACATCCCACACACTAAGGAGAACGTTGTCCATGTAACGTTAGGGATAATAGGGAAGATCGAAAAAAGCATGAAATGAAGCCATAACGAGACACCAAGACATACCTTAGGTCTTCCCGCAGATTTGGTAGGTAGTGCTACCATAGCATAAATTGAAATATGATGAAAAGTGACACCATCATAATAACAATACTACTACTACTACTACTACTAAAAATAATAATAATAATAACAAAACAAGAATCGTATAAAATCCTGGAAATTGAAATAGAAAAAATGTTGAAATTGAAAACAAGTGTCGTGCCAGTGAAAGTAGGTGCACTTAGAATGATAAAAATGGAACAAATCAACACATTGATAGAATGCCTGGAAACGCTAGCTTAAGATATATACAAAAAATTGTCTTGTTATGTACACTAAGGAGAACTGTGTCTATGTAATGCTAGGGATATTAGAGGAGATAGAAAAAACATGAAATAGAGCCATAACAACAAACAACGACCTGGCTTAGGTCTTCATGCAGATTGGAAGGTAGTGCGACAGTAGCAGAAATAAAAATTATGATGTAGAAAGACACAATAATAATAATAATAATAATAATAATAATAATGAAGTTAGTGTGACGACATCTTAATTAAAATTAATAATTGGGATTAAGAAAGAAAACTGTGAATGTTCATAAAACCATTGTCAGTCCTCAACCGAAGTAACGTTTTAGTGAAAAATTCAATTTTATTAAGGAATTTTAAATCTGTTTTTAAGTCTGTTGTGCAAATGTTGCGAATATTTTTGGTGCGGGTATAACTGATTTTCAGTGTCTTTCTTTCGGAAATTCTTTTTATGATGTTATATATATATATATGAAAAAGAATTGTAGATATTTACCAAGTTTTCTCAAGGAATCAGTGGTCTAACGGTATATACTGGGACACACGCACACAAGTGCATTCACGCATACACATCGTATATATACATGCATACATATTTTTTCTTTAAACGAATTTTTAAAACAAAACATGTGTATATAGTTGATTCAGTAAATTTATTATGTAATGCGTCATTTGTTATGAATTTTTCCATAGTAATTTTTAATCTTACAGAATATCAAAACTGAACTAATTTCATGTTTTATGAAGGAAATTATATTGATGATTATTTAGAGTGTCAATAATATAAATAGAACACCGAATATTACATATTAAAAAGGATTTTGGTAGAGGGCTATATGTAAAGAGTATCATCTATTTACAAAGTCATATATATATTTTTTCAAATAAAACTTCGAAAATTACATATACCGTTTTGTCATTTCAGCGAGAAAAAAATCACTTCTTCAGCAGCAAAATTTATTTATTATGCAAATACAGTACAAAATTAATTTATTAAAAGTATATTCAAAAAGAAATTCATGCCAGGAAGTTTACACGAGAGTAGTAAAAGATGAGATAATACCAGAAAGAATAATGGGAGGGATCTAAAAAGAGAGTAGATTTTGTTAGGTTTTCGTCTACTTATTGATACGGGGTATGTGCGTTATTGTACAGTGGATATCGGCTCGGAACGAGAAACCGGGGAGCCGAGTTCGAATTCCAGTTGAATCCATTGTATTCACTTACGCGCAAATACCCTTGGCAAAGGTATTAATCCGTCTCTTCCTTCCAGTTATGGGTTAAATAGCAGGACAGATTGGGTTCTATAGCCTTGGTCGGCAACCAGTCTACCGCAGAAAGCAATGGCAACCTACTTCGGGATAATCTTCTGTCCAGTCAGTCATGTCTCTTTCGAGACTTGATCGCCCAAGCGTGTATCACGTATGGCACTTAACTGACTGATTGATACGGAGGGTAGGGAAGAAGGGGAAAAGAAAAGAAAAGGGTTCAAGACAAGATCATTGAAAATCATTTTGGATTACATCTATGTTAAGGAAACAAAAATTAAAAGTTAAGTGTGTTACAGGAAAGTAAGTGGGGAAAAGGAAAACATAAAGAAGGGGAAAAAGAAAACAACGGAATAGACAGGGAACGAGTTAAAGGAGAAATGTCATGCCAGACAGCCGTCGAAACACCAGCTAAATGAGAAAGGGAAAAAAGGGATAAATATATAAATAGAAAAAAAAGAAGAAAAGAATAAATAAAAAAGGGAATATATATATATATATATATATATATATATATATATATATATATATGCGTATGTATTTGTACATATTATTTATCAAAATATTTTTTAATTTTTCCTTTTTATTTTGAAAAGAGTTTTATTTTATTTATATTAAGATAAAAAAAATTTTATTAAAATATTTTATTTTGTTTTCTATTTTGAAAAAATATTTCCTTGTTTAATTTGAAAAAAATACTATAATTCTTTTTCTGCTCCTCCCCTTTTATTCCAGTAGAAAAAAATTGAAGCAAGTTTATCACTACAAACGTAAGACAATATTATTTTAAACGGAAAAAAATTTTGAAAGAATTTTTTTTGCAAAGTCGATCATTACACCATGTTAACTTTTTCTCTATTTTCCTTTTCCCTTTTTCTTTTTCCTTTTCTTTTTCTTTTTCTAATTTATGTATCTATCCAGTTCTTCCCACTTTCATTTAGCTGGCCTTTATTTGACTGCTGGTTCGGTTGGTTTTTTCTTCTTTTTCCCCCCTTTATATTTTCGTTAACTATCTCCCTCTCTCTCCTAGCAATCCTTTTCCGACCTCGCCCTCCCCCCTCAAAAAAAAAACCCCACGTGTTCCTACTAGCACCGTATCAGTATGAATATGATAGAACCAAAGAAAGTCAGAAGATGTCTGCAAAAATGTCGAATATGCATAATATTTCTTGTGACTACTGGTAAAGTATGCTGATCGTAATTACTGCTGCGAGGTTCTTAGAATTTAGATTAGTTTGTATCTGTTTTCTTTTAACCATTTAATTTGTTTCATAAAAATATACTAAATTTTTCGGCGGTTGTTTGAACGCCATTTCGACTTTTACTAAGTTAAAACTTAGTATTTTTTTTTACATCAATTTTATGTATATTTAATTGGGACGTTAGCATCCCTGTAGATAAAAAAATATAAACCTACAAAGGGCGGAAGAACTCTCAAAGAGTCAACGGCCAGCTAACTAGAGGTGATGTCTCAATAAACCATCGTGGAGAAGGCAACGGGATACCACTCCACTATCTACCCCCGTGCAATCATGGATAGTCACAATAAATATATGAAAGCCAACAGCGTGAAGGGGGTTACTTCCCAAGGAAGCAACTCCTCGCTCGGTAACGACCGGCATGGGCAACAGGTGCCACCTGACCATCATCCGGCCACTGTTAGCACCAACAGCGTAAAGGGGACATTTTACTCCAAAATTTGTCCCTCGCCCGGGAAAGAACGACATGAGCAACAGGTGTCTCTGGACCGTTATCATGCGACTGTGCGAATCAAAGACAAACTCACTATAGGAACATGGAACGTCAGGACACTGAACTGTGGACAACTAGAGAATGTCAAACAGGAGATGAACAGATTGAATATCAGCATCCTAGGAATATGTGAAACAAGATGGCCTAATAACGGAGATTTCAGTAGCGACACACACAGGATAATATATGCAGGAGGTAAAAAACACGAAAAAGGGGTCGCTTTAATACTAAACAAACAAGTGAAGAGATGTGTACTTGGATACTGGTAACTATCAGAGATAGTCCTCTTGGTTAAACTGTGGGGAAGGCCCCTCAATATAGCAATTATAGTAGTCTATGCGCCAACAACTCAAAGCTCGGAAGACGAAATAGAATCCTTCTATTCAATACTGAACAGTGCTAAGGCTCAGTGCAAAAGCCGAGAAGTTAGGATAATAATGGGGGACTTAAATGCAAAGGTAGGTAAAGATAGAGAAGGAGACACGAACGGCAACTTCGGACTAGGAGAACGCAACGAAAGAGGAGAAAAATGGATCCAATGGTGCTCAGCCAATGACCAGGTCATTACTAACACCTGGTTCCAAGAACACCCACGAGGTTTATGGACATGGAGAAGCCCAGGAGGTGACACGAAGAACCAAATAGATTATATAACTATAAACACGAGATTCAGGAACGCAGTAGTACAATACAAAACATACCCAGGTGCCGACTGCGGAAGTGACCACGTCCCAGTCATTTGCAAACTAAAAGTGAAACTCCGAAGATTGAAGAAGCCCAGCATATCACCAAGACTGCAATACGACACACTAGAGGACGATCTCACCCTGCAGAAAGAATATAATAACAGCGTGAGAAAGAAATATGAAGAACAAATTGGAAAAGGATACTCAAAATGGGATTCACTAAAAGAAGCAATGGTGACCTCAGCGAACAACATAGCCCCAAAGGAAATCAGACGCAGAAGAAAAAACGAGTGGATGACCGAAGAGATCCTCCACATGATGCAAAGAAGACAAAAAATAACGCCAAGACACGGAGCAGAGTACAAAAAACTTCACAGGGAGATAAGAAACAAATGCAGACAAGCCAAAGAGGAATGGCTCAACAACAAATGTGCAGAAGTAGAGAGACTGAGCAGGAACAACAAAGCAGAAATACATAAAGAGATAAGAGAACTGACAGGACAAAAACCTGCTCCTCAACAGGATGCATAAAATCAAAGGAAGGGACAATCATATTAGAGAAAGAGGAAATACTCCAGCGATGGGAAGAATACATAAAGGATCTCTTTTGCGACAAGAGAGAACAACCGAGAATACACAAGGAGATGGATGGACCGGAAATACTAAAATCCGAAGTGGAAGCTGCAATGGCCAAAATGAACAGAAACAAAGTACCTGGTCCAGATGGCATAGTAATAGAGCTGCTGACAGCCTTAGAAGAATATGGCATAGAAAAGATTACCGACATAATAAACGAAATTTATAGCAGCGGAATAATACCAGAAGACCTATGCAAGTCAATATTTATAGCACTGCCGAAGAAACCTGGTGCAAACGAGTGCGAACTACACAGAATTATCAGCTTAATGAGTCACATTACAAAACTGATTGTCAGAATCCTGATGAATAGAGCGAGAAGCAGAATCAGGCCAGAGATAGGGCAGGAACAGTGCGGGTTCGTCAAGGACACTGGAACAAGGAACGCCATATTCATGATTAGGATGCTCCCTGAAAGGGCATTAGAAATGAAGAAAGACTTGTACGTATGCTTCATTGATTACGCGAAAGCATTCGACAAAATACGACACAAAGAGTTGATGGAAATGCTAGGCAACCGCGACATTTTCGGCAAAGACATAAGAATAATCAAGAATCTCTACTGGCAGCAAACGGCCTGCATACGGACAGGTAACGACCTCAGTAGATACACAAAGATAGAAAAAGGCGTAAGACAAGGATGTGTCTTTTCACCGGATTTGTTCAACCTATACAGCGAGAATATTTTGTGGACAACTAGATGACACACCAGGATTTGTTATTGGAGGCCACAACCTGAACAACATAAGATATGCGGACGATACAGTACTGATTGCGGACACGGAAAGGAAACTGCAAGATCTCATACAGAAAGTAGCAGTGGAGAGTGACAAGAAAGGCCTACAAATAAACTTTAAGAAAACTGAGTGCATGGTCATCAGCAAAAATACAACCCAAAATGCCAAATACAGGTAGGGGATAACAGAATCAAACAAGTCCAAGAATTTAAGTACCTAGGAAGTGTTCTAACAGGAGATGGAAAGTGCGACACGGAGATCCGAAGGCGAATTGGCATGGCAAAGGACGCGTTCCAGAAGATGAACAAAATACTAACACACAGGAAAATCTCAATAGAAACGAAGAAAAGAGTGCTAGACTGCTACGTGATGTCAGTTCTTCAATACGGCTGTGAATGCTGGACAATATAATCGAAAATGAGGACAAAACTGGAAGCGGCCGAAATGTGGTTCTACAGAAGGATGCTACGGATATTGTGGACTGAGCATACAAGCAACGACGAAGTATTAGAAAGAATGGCAACAAAAAGGAAATTGATGCTGAGCATCAGGAAAAGACAACTGAAGTTCCTGTGACATGCAATGAGGAAGGAGATCCTGGAGAACCTGATACTGACTGGACAGATAGAAGGGAGGAGAGACAGAGGAAGGCAGCGGATAACATATTTGCAGGGTCTGATCAGGTGGATGACGGAACGGGGGTTGCCAGGAGCATCAGGAACAAACATACTAAGAGCCACAAGGGATAGGGAGACGTGGAGATCCATGATCGCCTACGTCCTGAAGGGACAGGTCACATAGAAGAAGATCTCCCTGTATACCCAGTTGTTTTCTTTTTCTCTTTCTTTCCGTTTTCCCTTTCTCCCACTTACTTTCCTGTAACAGGCTTAATTTTTAATTTTTGATTTTCTAATATAGATGTAATCGACAAGTCATTTTCCGTGATCGTGTCTTGAATCCTTTTCGCCATCTCTCTTTTCTTGTCTTTTTCCTTCTTCCCTACGCTCAATGTCTAGACGACAATCTTCTAAAGAAATCTACACTTTTGTTAGCACACTCCCCGTTATTCTTTCTGATATTGTTTAATTTTTTCTTCTTTCATATATATATATATATATATATATATATATATATATATATACTAAACAGTTATGAGTCAGTTTTATATGAGATATAAATTAGACCAGTAAACATTTGTATTAAAAAGTTCTCAATACATCTTTGAAGGGAAATTAAGTTTAAACATGCTGAGCATTTAGATTTTTGGGTTAGGAGGATCAGCCGATTACGTTACAACGGTTGCTACATTTTCGGTTTCGTCAGGGGATTTGTATTGAAATACCTCATGTAAATGAATTTTGTACTGTATTTGCATAATACATGAATTTTGCCGCTGAAGAAGCGAGGTTTTTGCTAACTGAAATGGCCAGACGGCATATGCAATTTTCAGAGACTTATTTGAATATATATATATATATATATACACTAAACAATTTTATGTCAATTTTATGTCAATTTTATGTTGGATATAAATTAGACCAGAAAATATTTGAAGGGAATTAAGTTTAAACATGTAGAGCATTGAGATTTTTGCGTTAGGAAGATCAGCTGACTACGTTACCACGGTTGCAACATTTTCGGTTTCGTCAGGGGATTTATATTGCAATACAAATCGCCTCATGAAACGGAAAAGTTCGAAACCATATTAGCGTAATCGGTTATATCTATCTACATCTATCTGTCTCTCCGTCTCTCTGTCTCTTTCGTTCTCTCTTACTCGCTCTCTCTCTATCTCTCTCTCTCTCTCTCTCTCTCTCTCTATATATATATATATATATATATATATATATATATTTCTCTAACTCGTGGTACACACAAAACAGACCCTATTTTTTCTTCTATATTTAATATTCATCCATTGCTTTATCACGCGTGACACGTATCTGACCAATGAAATTATATCTCAGTCACCATACTGTCTCTTAGATTTTTAAAGCAATCACCTTTGATGAATCTCAGAAGAAGCTTGTTAAAGTGAAAAATGTTAGATTAAAGTCCATACTAGGTTTTACTAATTTTTTCATCTTGACGGATTTCGATCCATATACACAACTCGTATATATATATATATATATATATATATATATATATATATAAGTTAAAATATCGACAAACTCTGGACATGCATATGAACACTAAACATGAACAGTTAATTTCATACTTAAATGAAATCATCAAATATACATATATATATATATATATATAAAGAGAGAGAAAAAGAGAAAGAGTCTCTTTGTAAAAGACAATGACAGAGATACTTTTTGATTTTTAATGATATAATGATTTTAGTATTAATTAGATTTAACAAAAACGAAAGAAAAAACAACTCCAATTTACATACAACGTCGCAGTATACCATGCAAAGTGTAGAATTTGGGTTCAAGTTTAGGCCTCTCTGTTGCGTTCATTTTTTTTTAATATTTTACACCAAGCAAGGCGATGATGCCACTAAGACGCAAGGACTTACTGAGAGGAAAAGAGAATGAAGAGATTTTATAAGAAACTTAAAACCCAATCCTAAACAGCGTACAGTACATTCATTTCTACTCCTGATAAAAATAGTTGGAAAATATATGAAACCATCATTTCTTCCTCCAGTTATGGATCAAATAACTGATGTGATAATGAGACAATGGCACAAATAAATTCAAAACTGGAAAATAAGACAGGAAAATTGTTAAAAGTATTTTCAGATAATATAGAAAAAGAAACGTAGAGAGCTTTGACCGCCTACATCCTTAATATACTTGATATTTGAAAAAAATTTCAACCCATTAGTTAATTCGCTTTTCACGAAATGAGCCCAAATAATAGAAAGCTGAATCATTTTTAAGCATTTAGTGGGCAACAGTTTTTTGGTAGAATAGAAAATGATTGTGTTGTTTCGGATCAGAGTGCGCATCTACAATTTTTTATTGCTCATCTCTGGTAGAAAGATTTAGAAAAATGTTTAACTTTTGATGTTACCCGGTGAATAATTTTTCTTTTGGTAGTCGGAATATTTACCAAAGGCCACGGAAAAGCACCGAGAATTGTGCGTGATGATCACTCGCCACTCGAGAGCGATTTTCTCCGTCTCGCATGGGTTTACCCAGGTGGTTTTCTTGTTGGGCATGTTTGATAAACTGTTCGTAGCTGAGAGACTAATGTATTGCGATTATAAATACAGATGATGAACCCAGATATGGTGTCATGTTTTACTGGGGGATGTAGTTTTTATTCTTTCACTTACATTGTTAATATTGTTTTAGCGTGTATACACACATTTGTCTATATATATATATATATATATATATATATATATATGGCATGATGAACAATGGTTCTCCAAAACAAAAGTGTGAAATAACTGTATATCTTAGAAATATCTTAAACGTTTTTACGTGGACCATTCGTGCATGCGTCGAATATCACCGCTACATCTATTCGGCTGTTTCTGTCGTGTATTTAGCGAATGTTGATAAAAATTAATAGAAGAATCAGTAATGTTATCGGTCCAGGTACGGCATTTCGGCTTCATTGTTTTTTTTTTTGTGGCGTTTACACATGCAACTAATAAAAACGTTAGAGTCGGTTTAAAAACAAAATTCCTAACGTATAAGTTTGTTTGCTTTTTGAGCAGATATGGTATACCGTAGCGAGAAGAAGTGCATCCCTTTCAAAGGAGAATTAAACTGGAGAGTAAAACGGTCATCGGCTGAGCAGTCTAAAAGCACGTCCAATAAAGCAGTAGTTTCCAATGAAGTAGACGCAGGTTCAAACCTTCCTGTTAGCACATTGAATGCACGAACAAGACAACGTAACTATCACAATTTTTTTTAAAGGGAGCGGCTACTAAAACACGAATATTTACACACACACACACACACACACACACACACACACACACACACATATATATATATATATATATATATATATGTAAACTAAGGCTTAAAGTATAACATAAACTGAGAGATCACTGGCAAAATCGAAAGAGCCAAAATTTAACATCATAATTATCATAATAATACCAAATCAGCTGCTCAGATTTCATTGAATGGCAATCATCAACCGGAGTCCGTTCCGCATGATGATTTCTATTGCATGAAACATGAGTAGCTGATTTTATATACATATATATATATATATATATATATATATATATATGTGTGTGTGTGTGTGTGTGTGTGTGTGTGTGTACACTTAATTCAACACCCAGAGTCGACAGTCTGTTTCATGCTAAACATTTTTGCTTGATTTTTTATATATACAGATCAGTGATGCATTGTGGGTAGTCTCTTGCATTGTAGATCGACTATTTTATTACTCTAACGTGCATTTCAGTGGTAATGGTTTGTTAACAGGTTTCTTATTCACTTATTTAGATTCATTTATTTTATTTACTTTATTTGTTTATTTTTATTTTCATTTTTTATTTTGTTCGTTTTCTGTTTTCCATTTTCAAGTAGCGTAGTAAAATTTTGTTTTCGAGTCTGCATTTTGAGAAGAGATCAGATCGTTTATTTGGTATTTTGTTTTGGTCTGGGGAGGTAATTATAGTTATTTTTTCCTCCAGACAGAGTATCAAAACAGTAGACAACAAAGACAAAGTATACATAGGAATAAATATATGGGCCCTAGAAACAAAGTAACTACGCACACAGCACATACTTTACAAATAGTAAATACGCGAACAGCATTCTAAACATATCTGGGAGATTATAATCTAAAACAAATCACAACGAAAATATGGATAATAAGGAAAAGAGCATCAACCTTTAAACAATCAATGCCAAAATTGTAAGCTTTATCTATTTTGCTGTGAAATCAATATTTGCGAACACGTTTTACAAATAACGTAAACTAAAAATACGCTTATATTTTAACAAACTTTGAATTTCAAAATTAGTAATGATGGAGGCAACCAAATCTTGTCCAACGTTTCTTGTGGATTCCTAGGAAAATCTTAAAAATTGGGGAATTTTATTTTAGCCTGCATTAAACAGGTGGGTTTTCATAAAGGAGGTTCAGAAAATAACTAAAAGGAGGTTCAGAAAATAACTTAACAATTTTCCCTAAAAAAATCAATACATATCCCCTCAGTGTATTTAGGCATATGATAACTGATAATGCCGGTCGAAAATATACAAAAAGAAAATGAAAACGGACTTTAGTTTGTCTGCTATCCTAAATTTGGTATAAATGACATCAAAATTTACAAAAACCTTTTCCGTTAAACTTAAATCACACACACGTATGTATATATATATATATATCCGCAGACAGATCTGGTTTGCTGTATCACAGCTCATCAGTAGGGTTAGACATCCGATTGCTTTTTACCCAGGATTGAAACCCGACCGAAATAGCGTCAGTCGGTAATTCTACCTCTGAGCTATAGACGCTCATTAGAAGGAGACAGACATTTTAGTGTGTATATTATCATTATACACGCCCAATAACAGTATCGGAAATGTAATTATAGACTTCTTAGTGTCTATAAAATTACATCAGTTTCAAATCAGCGGATGACTCATAAGTTTTTACTGCGCTCAAATATAATACGTGTATATATATATATGTATATATATTTATAAGTGTGTGTGTTTGTGTTGTGTGATCATTTCCAAGTATACATAATTATGTATATTTCAGACACACAAAGACATACATGGCCTGTAAGTATTTATATATATATATATATATATCATAATATTATTACATTTCTTTTGCCCATAAAATAATCGGTGTCATCTAATGAAGCATAAACCTTACAAGCTAGCCAGATATATTTATATTACATTTCTGCAACTAATGTTATTCTTTATTTACGATTGATTCTTTTCTAAGAACAACAGAATATATGAACTCATCCGTAAACCAATATGATAGAGTTTGGCTTTTTTCCGAAAATATGAAATTCCTTGGCCTAAATATGGACGACAAAAATTCACGATGAATATCACTCTACGTTCTAAATTACTTAATGTGCAAATTTTGCAAGTATTACATAAATAACACCCAAGACTTGTGTCACTGTTATGGAATCATACACCTGAATTATTTTTCTCTTTATTACTTCTATTGGGATATCAGGTTGCGATCACATCCAGTGATTTTTCTTTTTCTTTCTCTTTGTTCATTCAGAACCAGAGTGATCATAGCTCTCCACACGTTCATATACTTTGTAGCTTTTAATATAAATCCTCTATTTAGTATACCCGAGCTCGTTTGTTATTTCACTTTCTGTTTTCCTCTGTCCCTCTTGATTTCAATAGGTCGTCTCCCGGTAAGATTTTCTAAGTCTTTTTTCCTCATGCAAAAAAAGGACACTTATATTTTGAATCAAAATGAAATAGGGGAAATGTCTAGGACATATTTTACAATCACTTTCTGATGATAAGAAAAAGTAACCTTCTTTTGTAGATTTCTCAATATTTTCTCCAGTGCATTGTATTCTTAAAATCGGTTTTGTATAAGTGTCTCATTTTTTATTTTCTTAACCCTTCCTTGTTGCTTACATCTTCCGTGAATTCTATTCTTAGCTTCTTTCTGTAGTACCAGTTATCTGTTCGCTTAAGCCTCCTTTTCTTTCGTGAAGAAATTGCTTATTATTCCATGCCAAACGCTTATGGATATTAAATAACAGTTCAAAGCTCGTTTCTCTGTTTTTAAAAGAATTTTCTTGTTTCTTAATACTTTTGCTGTGTACATTGCCAATGGTGTGCAGAAACTAAGGCTCTCGGTTTAGTCTTAACCCGAGAACACTAACCATGGATATATAGTTCCCAGCACAAATGACGCCATTTTAATTAAATTTTCAGTACCTGATTTCCTTACCTAAATAATGTTTTTCGGTTCCTATTAATGATAACTCAAAATAAAAACTTTGAAGTGCCTGCATGTAAAATATTTAAAATTAAGATTTATATTTAATATTTTTTTTTATATTTTCGAATTCAGGTATGATATAACCATGGTTAGTAGTGGTGTAACTTTAATCGATGATTAGTGTTTCAGGGTTAAATACCAGGCATAATGAGAATAATACATTCGTCATTAAAACTGATTCTTTAAATAGACTGACAACTAAGCTAATTTTCTTCTATGTGATGGTTATGGACCTTCATAGCTTCCCACTCTTCGTAGCGCTTACTAAATTTTGTCTTTTCATCCATTCTAATTTATGTTTTGCTATCCTCTTACAAAAAGATATTCGTGGAAGTACTTGATGTTTCCCGCTGGCACTCTCGCATTTATTTTCGTGCATGTGTCAAATTCTCCAAACACTCTTTCCTCATTTTGTATTCTAAACATTTCAACAGACTCATTCTGATTCTAAATATAAGCGTTCCTTTGTTGATCATATACTTAAAACTTTCTTTTTACTCCCAAATTTGGTCCATAGTATTCTTAGCGTCCTTCTGTAGAACCACGTTTTGTTTTGTTAGGTCTCTTCTTCATCTGTGAGGAAATTATCCAGCATTCACTACCATATAAGAAAAATGATAGTGCGTAACATTTCATAGATGCTAACAAAATTTTCTTGTTTCTTAGTTCTTTGCTTAACTTCTTAGAAACCACCTTCGCTATTTCAATGCGCATTTGGATTTCGGTTTCATATTTTTCTCTCATCTAATAATACACTCCCAATCAGTAGCATGTGAAATATTACAGGGCAAGGCTTCCTGACACACCACATGTATTATCGTCAAAGCTAAAAAATATATTAAACCGGCCCACGTTTGTCTTATAGGCGTTGAGAAGAATTCGACTCCTGGCTTTTCAAAAACATTTGTGCCATATGAAAGGAAGCTGTCTCTGCCAAAATTTGAGTTCTGTTGGCTGATAACATTTCCATATCTGCTAATCATCAGATCAATATCAAATCAATCAATACAATAGTATTTATTGGATCGTGGTATATAAACGTTTGGGTACTACTTAAATGAATAGGCCCGTTCGTATAAAACATTTAATAACTATTTCAGAATATTGTTGTAGATTATCATTAAAACTTCCTATCTCCAAAACATATTCAGAATCAAAAACTATTAAATTATATCATTTTAAATGCGGTTATTTTTCACAATATTAATACAGTGCCAAATTGATCACTGATTTTTAAAGAGTTATCTGCATTTGTTTTCATTTAGTTTGAAATTGTACTTACGCCATTGATCAATGGCGTAAGTACAATTTCAAACTAAATGAAAAGATCCATATTTCAATTTTTTAATCAATTCATATGAATTGACTAAAAAATTGAAATATGGATCTTTTCTTTTAAAATCTTTGCGGGTAATTTAAAGTCAGAAAATAATTTTAGATTGTAAGAATCATTTTAGAGATAATGTTCTTCAATACGGCAGTGAATGCTGGACAATATCATCGAAGATGAGGAAAACATTTGAAGCAGCGGAAATGTGGTTCTACAAAAGGATGCTGCAGATATCGTGGACCGAGCATGCGAGCAATGATGAGGTGTTGGAAAGAAAGGCAACCAAAAGAAAATTAATAGTGAGCATCAGGAAGAGACAACTGAAGTTCCTGGGATATGCAATGAGGAAGGAGGTCTTGAAGAACTTAATACTAACAGGCCAGATAGAAGGAAAAAAGAGACAAAGGAAGGCAGGGGATAACATATATGAGGGGTCTGATCAGGTGGATGACGGAACGGGGATTGGGAGGTTTAACAGGAAAAGGCATACTAAGAGCCACCAGAGATAGGGAGACTTGGAAAACCATGATCGGCTACGTCCTGAAAGGGCACATAGAAGAAGAATAATGATTTGCTGATACAAGTCTACTAATTAACCAATAAATGGTGGGAGATGACGTGGATCGCTAACTTTCCCAAGCAAGGCAAAAATACTACTAAGATAGAAGTTACTAAGGATGGAAGAATATAAGAAAAGAAAAAATAATGATAAGGAGCGAGAACAATAAATGAACAGGAATTATGATAACGATTGAATTCAAATTTTTGAAGATAAAAATTAACTGGAAAGCAAGAAGCCGGAAGAGAGTTCCACAAGTAGGAAGTGCGAGAAAAGAAACTTAGCATAGAATTTATGGTTACATTTTAGCATTTCAATTGTAAAATAATGAGACCTAGCTGCAGAAACAGTATCGCGATTAAATTTATAAATCTGGGACCTGAGAGCAAAATTCATCAATTACCATGAAATATATATAGAAAAACCCAGGGAAGCCTCATTACGTGAAAGTGACTGAAGCCGAGATGCCAAGTCAGGATCAATAATATTGCATATTCTTCTTTAGATTTTATCAAAACTAATGAAGTGTTTCAATTATTTATAATGCATACATGTTTGTAAAATAAATACTTGGTGAGAATTCCAGTTATAACTACTCAGTCAGTCAAGTGATATACGTGACACACGCTTGGGTGATCATGTCTCGAAATACTGAGCAGAAGATTTTTCCGCTTTAGGTTGCCATTACATTCTGTGATAGATTGGTCGCTAACCAAGACAATGAAATCCAATCTGTCCTATTTACTCCACAGCTGGAGAGAGAAGAGATGGAATAATACGTTGCGCAAGGTATTTGAGCGTAATTGAATGCAATAAATTCAACTGGAATTCAAACTCGGCTTTCCATTTACTCGTTCCGAGCCTCTATCCACTGCACCACTACGTACAACACCACTTATCTATTGCTAATTCATAAAAGTGCAGAAATTTAAATCATGACTCATCACAATCATAGTTTTATCTTGAAAGTTCCCCCTACACATACACAGACATATATATATATATATATATATATATATATATATATATATATATTGTAATTTGGTTATTACAATGATTTATAAAAACATTATATCACGACACGAAAAATTCCATGTTTTAGAGCAATACTGTTCTTCAGGTGGTACATTAAAATAAATGATGAAAATGGTATTTAGAAAATATTAGATGACTTCATGGTTATTTAAAAAAAATATGGCGTGGTAGTTGGTGGAAGTTAAACAATATGATTATAGGTGTGTCAATATTGCTCAATGAAAAGTAAGAATTAGCTTGAACTATGGAGTTGAATATTTGGGGCGCGAAAGGGTAAAAAGTACAATAATGTCAAGACAGGACACTTTTATTTTGTCTGGGTAAGACATATACTGGGACTATGCATTATTTAAATGTGTAGACAAAAATATTTAACAGCATGTTGGATTTTAGGTTTGTTTGTTTTTTAATTTTATTTTGTACTACCTCATCTGAGGTTAGAATTAGAATTAATTATGGTATTCTAAGGTATATTGAAGTTAAGAAAACGAAATAAGTATTGTGTGGGTGTTTTATTTTAGTAAAATATTTTTAAGTAATATTAGAGCAGGACTTATAAACAAACAATTGTAATTAATAACATTTTACAGAAAAACATTTTCAATGTTTATATAAAAATGTTATAACCATTCCTACGAATATATATATATATATATATATATATATATATATATAACTAAATAAATTCTGCAAGTATCTAAGTTTTAAATTTATACTAAGATAAACTTTAAGAAAAACCATTAACAAACAGAACCTAATTCCGTTACAATCCGGCGCACTAAGGCGTTGGATAAGAGGGGGGGAAAAAAGAAATCCGCGGAATAAAGACAAGACATACGATACTCCGCAGTAAAGAAAAAAAAAACCCAAACGGAACCAACCGTTTATTTATTTGGTTAATCTTTGGTTTTGCCTTTGCCCTGACGAGCCGTAGTGTGAAACCGCGGTAGGTTTTGGCTAGCTTGAGATTCTTTGTATATATATATATATATATATATATATATATATAATTAAGTGCTGGTGCATCGTAAGAATGAATTAAATTTAATTAATTACAATTGTTCATTTATGACTCATGGTGCAATATTACTTAATATTTAATTTACTTAAATTATACTATATATATATATATATATAGGAATACCATTCAACTTCTTTATTAAACTCCGTGTTTCTCCTTTCACGTATTTCTGTCTTTGTGTCTGTTGTGTATGTTTGCTCGTATGTGTTTGGTTTGAAGTGGTGTACATATTTAAAATGCTACTGGGAGACATTGAGATACAACCAAATTGAAATGACAATTTTTTTCTCAAAGAATGTTTCACTTGAATCAAAACGCTCAGTCTGGATATATTCTTAAGAATGTATTGATGCATGAGTTCTTTTCTTTTTTAGCCTCTGGGGTCTGTCACGTGAGCAACATATGGTAAAATGATGAATTCTGTCATAACAAATGCCCGTACTTTCCACTCACTTTCTTTCTTTCTTTCTTTCTTTCTTGCTATATCTGCTTCTTAAAATTTCTTTCTTTTTAAATTTATTATTTTCGAGTTACAGTGGTTTTCATTCATTTTTTTCATTCTCTATATATCGATTCCTTCCTATCTATTATTTAAATGTTTTCTCACTTTTTTAATTTTTCTATCTTATTTTTGTGTTTTGCTTTCCCCTATTCATTAATGCTTTATTCATTGCAACTTTATTCTTTTCATTTTCTTTCATATTTCATTTTTGAATTTCTTTCTTTTATTTTCTTTTTATTCTTTTTTTCCTTGTGCTTTCTTTTTCAACTTCATTATTTTGTTCTTTTTTTACTTTCTTATTTCATTTTCTGTATTTGTCTTCTTTTTTCTTAATATTATTCGACATTTTATTCTTTCCAAATTTCATTATCACCATTTCTTACTCTTTCTTCATTCTTTTTATTATTTATTTAATCTTCTAATTATATGTTTCTTCTTCTTCTTTTCTTTCATTCTTTATTTCAATTTCTTCTCTTAATTCTTTCTTGATTTGCGTTCTATTCCTTCTTTCATTTTCTTTTTTAATATTTTCTTTTTCTTTCATTAATTCTTTCCTTTTTTACTCACTCTACGTTTTTGCTCAATCTCGAATTTTTCATTGCTTTTTTTTCTTTCGTTTTCTCAATCAACTACACTACCGGCCATAATTATTAGGCGGCACTAGTTTTTTTTTTTAAAGAAATGATATATTCAGTTAGTTAAGTGCCATACGTGATACACGCTTGGGCGATCATGTCTCGAAAGAGACATGACTGACTGGGCAGAAGATTATCCCGAAGTAGGTTGCCATTGCTTTCTGCGGTAGACTGGTTGCCGACCAAGGCTATAGAACCCAATCTGTCCTGTTATTTAACCCATAACTGGAAGGAAGAGACGGATTAATACCTTTCCCAAGGGTATTTGCGCGTAAGTGAAGGCAATGGATTCAAATGGAATTCGAACTCGGCTCCCCGGTTTCTCGTTCCGAGCCGATATACACTGTACCACAACGCACATATTACATGCTATTTTAAGTGGATAATTCTTTTGTTATTATTACATTGCAAAATTTTACAAGGCAAGGAAGCAAAGATAAACTTGTCCGAATCACTCTAAATTTTCTCCATTCTTTCATTGATGGAACTACAACATAGGTAATTATTAAATACTAGCAGTATAGTCCGGCGTTGCTCGGGTGTAATGAAAGCTTTAAAACTAATCCATGGTCCTGGAGCTCAGACTCAGCCTAAAGAATATCTGTGTGAAGTTTGGTGAGAATCGGATAAAAATTGTGGATTTGTATAAAGGACATACAGACAGATATCTTGCCTTTATATATATATATATATATATAACAGACACACACACACAAACATCTTGTCTTTTTTATATATATATTATCGATTTTCTGCACTACTGTAGAACTGCAACCTTGAAACTTCTGAATATCGTTTATTATTTCTTTGTCTATGAGTGCATCAAATTTTATTAAAATCGGACCTCTCCTTCTATAACCCAATTTTTTCGATTATCGATTTTCGATATTTATGAATGTACCTCGACACGAAACCTAGCTAAGAACACTCGCAGACGCTTATAGTACAACTGTGTAAATTACAAGAAAATCGGTTTAGCCGTTTCGGAGTCTATAGTTAACGGACACACACACACACACACATAGACAAAGTTCCATTTATAAATAAGTTTAGATTTACAAATTCATTTGATGCACATGTTATTGTGAAGAATTAACAAAAGAAACATTCTATTTTCATTTACAATTTAATCATTTGGCATAAATACTAAAAAATAGAATGAAATACATAATTTTCTAAAGCATTGGAGTCGCCTAATAATTATGGCCGGTAGTGTACTTAATAACATTTTTGTTCCTTATATTTTCTACACTTTATTCTTAATGTCGCCTTCACTCATTCTGGTTTATTTTAACACCTTTTTTTTTTTTTGTTTTTCAATTTTCTACTTCCTTCTCTTTGCTACATGTTTCCTTTTTTTTCACTTTCTCTTTTTTCTGTTAATTTTTCTTCTTTCTTTTTTAATCATTGTGCCTGATCCTGTTTAACTTTTCTTTCCGTTTCTGTTTCTCTTTTTCCAATAATCTATTTCTTTATTTCTTTTTTCCTCTGCATCTCATATTTCTTTCTTTCCTTTTCTGTAACTTTCTTTTTTCCTAAAGTCGTTTCCACATTTTCTCCCACTTTGCTGTGTATCTTGTTTAATTCATTTTACTATTCTTTCTTCTTTTTTTTTTTTCTGGCTTCATCTTCATCTTTTATTTCAGTTTCTACGCTCTTTTTTTTTTATTAATTCTTTCTCAACCTTTTTTTATTTTTTCCTCTTCCTCTTATTTTTTCCATGCTCTGTTTTTATTATTCATCGTATCTTTTCTTCAAAAATAATCATATATTTTCCAGAATCCATTTTTTCATCTTGATACTTATTAACTGCAGATTGCACAAACATAATCGTGCAGACAGCTAGGACGCCTTTATGGAATATCTAAAAAGATTTATCTTCTAAACAACAGCGGGTTTATTACACTTTACACTTATATAGGTATTAAATGCTTACATCTAAGGATTTGAAACTATATCAACATTAGCAATGCAATTTCATGTTTGTAATTTCCGCTAAATATATTTTCTCTTTATACTCAATGGCAATTTATATACCAGCGTTGATAAATATCTCAATTTCGAATCGGTTTTATTTCTGAAAATAAATTGATTCTTATCTATAAATTGTGTACAATTGTAAAGTCTTTTACAGCAGAAACTACAGTAATCTTTAACAATAAGTAACACAGATGAGCTGCGTTATTTTCAATAGTTGATACTTTTTTTCTAGGATAGACTATGCTTCTTCCAAATATTTCATTCTTTATTCCATGACCTTTTACTTTGTGGGAATGTCTCCTTAGTGAATGAATCTCTGAACAGTAAATTTTTAACATCATCAAGTTAAGAATCAATCGTTATACATTCTTACTTTCATAGTCTTCTCTCTTACTAAGTTCTTTTTCATTCATATCATACAATTTATTCATTATAACCAATTTATCAGTAACCCCCTTTCTTGAGTTTCTTTCGAATCTGTTAAATTTAGTATATAAAAAGTGAACAAGCCTAAATTTAAAGTTTACTTCTGTAGAAATGACAATATTTAAGAATCTTGATTTAATAGTATTATGAGGAAAATTGTATAATTTTCTTTTGTATTTATTAATGATGTCAGAAGTGTAGAATCTTTATTCATAGTCCTACATTTTTTGTTATACTACATGATATATTCACAATAAAGTTGGTCTTAGCATAATTTTCTTTATTTTTTGGTCATGAACAGGTTGTAGGTAGCGTGGTAGGAATTACTTTACAGGTTTTTTTTCTCGAAATGCAATTATAGTTATTTTATCTTCTAGATAAAGGCTAAACTGTTCTGTGCGGTTGTAGAAGCTTTTTTTTAATTTTATTTATTATTTTCCATTTAATTTCTGGTGTGTTTTCCTCAGTGATGATAAACTATATATTCCATGAGTGGATTATGTTGTTTGCGCATGTCTCGTTTTTAAATTATGATTTGTGTGAGTAACTTGCCTGTTTTTAGTGATGTAGTTTTATGTAAGTGTCTGAAACTCCATTGGATCTTACTGTAACTTCGTATATTGTATTGCTTTGTAGGCAGTTATTATATCGTGCCATTCGCAATTGGACATGCAGTTACAGGTGAATTTATTGGGTGTTTGTAGTATACTTGTAGTTTTTCTCTTATGTGTTTTTTAAAAATGAGTTCTAGTTTGTCTTATGTGCAGATTTAAGCGTTAGCGTTATAAATGAAATAATTCTGAAAAATCTGTCTCCTACTTCCCGACATCCTTTAATCACTCGTGATAAATATTATTTGATTTAATATGGATTATTATATAATATCAACATTCAATAGAGCACACGCTGTAACGAATAAATACACATGTTTTTTGCTACTCCCAAGAAACGAACTACATTAAATATTTTTCATCACAGGAAAAAGGTATATGAAGTTTGTCTAAGTTATTTAATAATCATTTTACAAAGATAATAATACGCATATATTTCTGATAAACTAATTTTTCAATGTGGTCTATCTTGGTGAAACAGGCTAAAAAATTATATTGCACTGAAATAATTTGAATCCCTGCATATTAAATAAAATGCCAACATAATTTGAGTATACGTAGCCAACAGTATAATGTTTACCACAATGACATTACCCAGTTCTTGATAATGCATGAGCACTCAAACAAAAAGAGTTAAAAACATCACTTTCGGAGATTTTACCAACAATTTTCCTCCCGACATGGGATTGACATGTCAATATCAATTTCCAGGCGAGGATAATGTTTTCATTTTCCCCCAAATATACCTGGAAAGATATGAATCCATCTCTTCTCTCTCCAGCTCGGTGTTAATAGTACAGAAGACTCCGCTTTCTCGCTTTTCTCGGCAATCGATCTATTAGAGGGATGATTCTTAGTCCGAAACCGGATAAGCATGGAATTGGTTAATACACTCTGTAAAAATCTACTCGCTGCTGAAAGCACTACAGCAGTGTGGTGTTACTGTGTTCCTAAATTTAACACGAATCCTTCAGAGCTAGCAGAAGTGAATAAGAATTTTTTGGAGCGTGTTTATTAAAGAGTATGGGCTAAAGAATAAAATAAATGATCGTATATATTTTTAAAACATGTGATTTAATCGAAATAACTAACCATCCTTTTTCATAAATCTTTCACATCTCATTTATACTTTAAAAGCTTTCATACTGCCCCACATTTTAAATCTGTATCAAGTTTTTCTTAATATTATTTCTTTATTTTATTACTAAACTGTCTGCGCTTTTCCGTGCATTCATTAGATCTTGCCAAATTTGTTTCATTCTTACGTTCATTTATAAGAAAATGAGAAGCAAGCCGACAGCGCCATTAAAACGTAAGGGTCTTCTGGAATTGAAGAGAATGAAAATATTTTAAAATGAACTGAGAAATCGATCCTAGACATGGAACAAGTGATAAATATTTATTCCTTTACAACTGACTGGGAAGATGTCTGAATCGGGAGATAATTGGACATATCTATTTCAATTAAAGAGAGAGTGAGAGAAAATAGTAAAATTTAGACGGAGAAGACGTTATAAGTCTAGAGCTGAAGTAAAGGAACTAGAAAGCTAATTCTAAACATTAATCAAATGGGAAACCTCGAAAAGAGGAAATAAAAATGTAATAAATTGATATGCTCCGGAAAGGGATATATATATATATATATATATATATATATATATATATATATATATATATATATAACTTCTCTTCTGATCTCACGTTTAACCACTACATTAAGTCAATAGCTAAATCCACTGCATTCGTCCGTGCATGGAGTACTGCTGCCATATATGGTCAGGCGCCGCCGCTGTTCATCTCCGTGTTCTTGACAGGCTCCAAAGGAGAATCAGTAATGTGATAGGTACCGACTTGGCGGCTCGACTACAGCCACATTCCAACCGACGGGAAGTGGCTTCTCTTTGTTCTATAAATACTTCCATGGCTTCTGCCCCAACGAACTTAAGTCACTGGTGCCTCCGCAACCAGACTGGCAACTGGGTCTCACCCATTCACAGTTAGATCAACCAAATGCAGACGACAATTCTACTCCTGCAGCTTCTTTTCCCGCACTTCCCGCCTGTGGAACTTGCTTCCTTATTCTTGCTTTCCTGATGGCTACAACCTCCAGGAGTTTAAATGCAAGGTCGATACTCATCTCTTAACTACTTGTCCTTAGTTCTTTCCACACCGTCCAGTAGATGCTTTCCTTTCTCTCCACATTTGCAACTGCCATCACACCTATATACCCATCCTTCTTTTGATCCTTTCTAACTGGTTCGTCCTTCTGCTCACCCTCCTCTAACCCTTTTACTCTTATATAGCCCCCTGCACATCAGTGGCGTTACCGCCTTGCTCGGAGTGATATGATTATATATATATATATATATATATATATATATATATATATATATATATATTTCCAGGTAGTTAAGTGGTTTAGGCCAATATAACCGGGTAGAACAATCTAGTACTAGACGTAATGACGATACTCGTCGTATGCAGTATACTGAGGCGTAGATCTATGCAGACATAGATCTATGGAAGATCTCTAGTTATAGACCAACAGACCTCTCGTGGTAGAGCTCTAATGGAAGATCTCTGGACATCCTCGCCTTAGTCTATATTTATGGCTGACACCAGCCAATCACATTCCAGTGAGGGGGAACCAAGTTGTATTCATTACCTATTCATTACATCATAAATAATTAGTAAACCACCATCAACTTTAAGAATTACGGTTGTCAGCAAAAGAAAATAAAAGCCAGATATGAACTACGAATTGAAGATGTGAGCAAATATGTACAGAGGTTTAAATATCTGGGAAATGTTTTACCAGTGGGTGGAAAATGTGGCATTGAAATCCGAAGGCGCATTGTATTGGGGAAAACTTCGTTTCAAACGCTAAACAAATTACAAAGAAAAAGAGTTATTAATTAAATTGTGATATCGATCCTCTTCTTTGGCATTGATTGCTGAACACAGGTAAAGTGAAAAATGGAGACAATACTTATTATCACATTAGACTTTCACATTTCTGTAAGTGTTGTCGTACAGAAACATGCAGAGAAATAATGGTACCAAAAACAAAAATTATACTCAGATTCAAAATAATAAACACGAAATTTTCTGAACCTTTATTGAGGAAAGAAGGCTTATTTTTTTCTTTTAATCGTATCACCCCAAGCAAGGCGGT
This sequence comes from Ascarosepion bandense, assembly GCA_037127315.1. NCBI lineage: Eukaryota > Metazoa > Mollusca > Cephalopoda > Sepiida > Sepiidae > Ascarosepion > Ascarosepion bandense. Next base: position 239,132 of record JBBBDQ010000871.1, on the reverse strand, counting down.
AATGCCACTGAAGCGCAGGGGGCTACGTAAGAATGAAAAGCTTGGAAAAGAGAAAGCCGGGATTGGAAAAGAGAAAGCCGCAAACCACATCCTAAACAGGGAACAAGGGATGAGCCTCTACACCTGTTCAATAGACGTGGGTGGAGTGTGAACCGGGCGATACGATCGAGTGGGGCAGGATGATTAGCTTGTGTGAGGGCATGCCGGAACAGGTATCAGTCAGTTAAGTGCCATACGTGAAACATGCTTGGGAGATCATGTCTCGAAAGAGACATGACTAACTGGACAGAATATTATCCCGCAGTAGGTTGCCATTGCTTTCTGCGGTAGATTGGTTGCTAGCCAAGGCTATAGAACCCAGTCTGTCCTGTTATTTAATCCATAAGTGGGAGGAAGAGACGGATTAATACCTTTCCCAGGGATATTTGCGCGTAACAGTTGGAGTAGACTTGAAAAATTTAGAAACCACACTAAGGTCCACGATAGATTGGAACTTGGAGAAAGCCATGACCAGCCACGCCCTGAAGGCACAAGGCACAAGGCACATAAAAAAATATCTAGTATTTTAATGTTTGTTATTTTTTATGAAATTTCTTTTGATTAAAGTTTTTATTTATTTTATTTCTAAATATTTTTTCATCATTTTTTCTCCTGAATGTATTTAGCTTGTGACTTTCGTTTCCTGTTAAACTCAGTTCTTATGTTCGTTAAAAGTTATTTCTCCTTATTCTTAAAGCTGTCTTTTTAGACTTAAATGGCAGCCGTGATTGCTTCTCTTATTGTAGCATTACTTTCAAGACCATTTATTCTCTAATAATTATATTCACCATGATAATATTTTTCATCAACTACCTCCCCACACGATCCTCTAAAAAAGAATTGTCATAACGAGAAAGTGCTATAAAAATATTTATTCTCTCATTCTCATTTCCTCCATTATGAGCATTATTATATCCGTGATATAATAACACCATATTTCATAGACGGAACAGAATGATTGAATGGAAAAGGAATGACAAACATGCTTTCTTCAAAGAGTGACTTTTATACCAGTAAGACATGTAGAAAACTATATATACATATTTATCCCAGCCCGACAGTTAATAATATTTCGTATCCGTACAGCAACAAGAGAGTAAGGTAAACGAAAAGATAGCGGCTTACATATAATACGGAAATTCTTCTGTGTTTCTGGAAAAGCCAGGATTAGGCCTCCAGATTCAGACAGATTTCATCTATTTTATCTATATTTTATTTTTTGTCCAGTAACACTATGGTACTCAGCCAATGACCAGGTAATTACTAACACCTGTTCAAAGAACACTTACGACGTTTATGGATATGGAGAAGCCCAGGAGGCGACACGAAGAACCAAATAGACTATATAGCTATAAACAAGAGATTCAGGAACGTGGTAGTCCAATGCAAAACTTACCCAGGTGCCGACTGCGGAAGTGACCACGTCCCAGTCATCTGCAAACTAAGGGTGAAACTCCGAAGACTGAAGAAGCCCAGCACATCACCAAGGCTACCAAACGAAACGCTAGAGAATGACCTCACCCTGAAGAAAGAATACAATAACAGTGCGAGAAAGAAATAACATAGCCCCAAAGGAAATTAGATGCAGAAGAAAAAACGAGTGGATGACCGAAGAGATCCTTCACATGATTCAAAAGAGACAGAAAATAACGCCAAGACATGGAGCAGATTACAAGAAACTCCACAGGGAAATAAGGAACAAATGCAGACAAGCCAAAGAGGAATGGCTCAACTACAAATGCGAAGAAGTAGAGAGAGTGAGCAGGACCAACAAAGCAGAGATGCATAAAGAGATATGAGAACTAATTGGACAAAAAACCTGCTCCTCAACAGGATGCATAAAATCCAAGGATGGAACAATCATATTACTTCAGCAATGGGAAGAATATATAAAGGATCTTTTTGCGACAAGCGAGAACAACCGAGAATACACAAGGAGATGGATGGACCGGAAATACTAAAATCCGAAGTGGAAGCTGCAATGGCCAAAATGAACAGAAACAAAGTAGATGGTCCAGACGGCATAGTGATAGAGCTGCTGACAGCCTTAGAAGAATATGGCAGAGAAAAAATACCGACATAATAAACGAAATTTATAGCAGCGGAATAATACCAGACGACCTATACAAGTCGATATTTATATTACTGCCGAAGAAACCATGCGCAAACGAGTGTGAAATACACAGAACTATCAGCTTAATGAGCCACATTACCAAACTGATGGTCAGAATCCTGATGAATAGAGCGAGAAGTAAAATCAGGCCAGAGATAGGGCAGGAAGAGTGCGGGTTCGTCAAAGACACAGGAACAAGGAACGCCATATTCATGATTAGGATGCTCTCTGAAAGGGCAATACAAATGAAGAAAGATTTGTACCTATGTTTCATTGACTATGCGAAGGCATTCGACAAGATACAACACAAAGAACTGATGGAGATGCTCGACAGCCTCGAAATTTTCGGCAAAGACATAAGAGTAATCAAGAATCTCTACTGGCATCAAACGACCTGCATACGGACAGGCAACGATCTCAGTAGATTTACAAAGATAGAAAGTGGCGTAAGACAAGGATGTGTCTTTTCACCGGATTTGTTCAACCTGTACAGCGAGAATATCTTGATGACCCTAGATGACACGCCAGTATTTGCTGTTGGAGGACACAACTTGAACACCATAAGGTTCGCAGACGATACAGTGCTGATTGCGGACACGGAAAGTAAACTGCAAGACCTCATACAGAAGGTAGCGGTGGAGAGCGACAAATAAGGATTACAAATAAACTTTAAGAAAACTGAGTGCATGGTCATCAGCAAAAGGTACAACCTAAAATGCCAAATAAATGTGGGAGATACCAGAATCAAGCAAGTACAAAAATTTAAATACCTAGGAAGTGTCCTACCTGTAGATGGAAAGAGCGACACGGAGATCCGAAGGCGAATTGGCATGGCGAAGGACGCGTTCCAGAATCTGAGCAAAATACTAACACATAGGAAAATCTCACTGGAAACAAAGAAAAGAGTGCTGGATTGCTACGTGATGTCAGTTCTTCAATACGGCAGCGAATGCTGGACAATATCATCGAAAATGATGAAAAAATTGGAAGCAGCGGAAGTGTGGTTCTACAGAAGGATGCTGCAGATATCATGAACTGAGCATTCAAGCAACGATGATGTGTTGGAAAGAATGGCAACAAAAAGGAAATTGATGCTGAGCATCAGGAAGAGACAACTAAAGTTCCTGGGACATGCAATGAGGAAGGAGATCCTGGAGAACCTGATACTGACTGGCCAGATAGAAGGATAGAGAGACAGAGGAAGGCAGCGGATAACATATTTGCTGGGCCTGATCAAGTGGCTGACGGAACTGGGATTGACAGGAGTAACGGGAGGAAATATATTAGGAGCCACAAGGGATAAGAAGACGTGGAGAACCATGATCGCATACGTCCTGAAAGGACAGGTCACATAGAAGAAGAAGAAGAAGAAGAAGAAGAAGAAGAAGAAGAAGAAGAAGAAGAAGAAGACTACGGGCAACTTAGGTAACCGTTAACTTTGGTTTTTCAATTTTTCTCCATGAATATTCATTAATTATATTTAATTCAGATCAGCTATCCAATGGCAATTTGTTATTTTTGTTCAGAATTTTTCCTGCACAAATTTTCTTATATTCAGAACGGAAGATTCTTTTGCGTTTGTTATTTTAACGCAATTACTCACTCATTATTTTTTTAATCTTACAGTGAGATTTTTATATCCTTTCTTTTGCAACGAAAGCATTCCTTATTTTTGAATGGACAAACATTATAAAAATGTCGTTCTCCACATGCGTAGCAGAGGTTAGGGATAATGTGTTTTTTCTTTTTCACATTATATTTTGGCGCACCTTTTTATCGTGAGACACGCTGCTTACTTCGATATCCTTAGCGGCTCACCGAACATTCCTAAATATCTGACAATGTTCTACTAGGTTTGTAAAGTGAGATTAGGCTCATTTTCAAGTTTGTTCAGAACCCTTCTGCTAATTTCAGCCAAACCTTAAATAAATATTAAGGACTTAAAATTGTCAGAGCTTAGTTCTGTCAGTTTGAATCACTCACACTGGTTATTCACAATGCTAGCGAACGTTGTAAAGTCTTCATAGTCATTTTTTATTAAGTTTATACATTTCCATATTTCATGGAGCAATGAAACCTTTGGACTGAACACTTCGGAAAGCAAAGTAACTCTTTCTTTTAACATTAAGTCACTATTTTTCCTTGGTAAAATATAATTCTCACACTATGTGTATTCGACAGCGCCAAGTTTTCTTAAAATAAATCAGACCATTTTTTGGTCAGACCAATTTGTACAGTTCGTTTTTTAAAGGTCTTCCTACAGAAATACGACGAAATGTTACGTCTTCCTCTGGGATATACTTAAATGTCCTTATTGCATTTATGAATAGGCATAAAGACATATATGTATGAAATTCTCTTTCATACGTCTATGTAATAAAAATGTGACACGCACACACACAATCACACACAAACACAGACGTACATATCTAAACTTATTTAAAAATGGAATTTTGTCTGTGTGTGTGTGTCTGTGTGCGTGTCCGTTACCTACAGACTCCGAAACGGCTGAACCGATTTTCTTGAAAATTTACACAGTTGTACTACAAGCGTCTGCGAGTGTTCTAGGCTAGGTTTTGTGTCAAGGTACTCCAGATAAATATTGAAAATCGATAATCGAAAAAATCGGGTTATAGAAGGAGTGGTTCGATTTTAATCAAATTTAATACACTCATAGACAAAGACATAAGAAACGATATTCAGAAGTTTCAAGGTTGCAGTTCTTACAATAGTGCAAAAAATTTGATATCGATACCAGGAAATCAAAATTTGATTTACATCCATTCATTTTCCTTTCAGTCTACGGTTTTTCTTTAACCGGAAACAACTATTGCTTTTTAGTCTTTCGAGCCATCGTCCAAAGAATCTGAACTCCATGGATTAGTTTTAAAGCTTTCATTACACCCGATCAACGCCGGGCTATAATGCTAGTATATGCATATGTGTATTTCTATTCATATGATATATAGATGAAAAGAGTGCGATAGATAGATAGATAGATAGATAGATAGATAGATAGATAGATAGATAGATAGACGTACTAAGGCCCATTATATTTCTAGAATGAGAAAGTTTTGAGAGAATAAGTCATCAAATATTAATTTGAGGTAGTTGATTTTCTAAGCGCCGCCTCGATGAGACACAAAGCCGAAAGTATTAGGCACCCAATGTAAAAATTTATCTAGGTAGTTCTAAGAACTCTCTAAAAAACGGATTTATCAACACACGTCTTCATTTAATAATAATTACAAAAACAGAACATCCCTATCAAAATATCAGTGGCATCTAAAGGAAACAAGAAAACACCCTCATTAAAGTGGAAAATTCTAAAAGAAGCTATAATTTCTAATATTATTATATTATTATGTATTATTCAGAATATTTTAAAGTAGTTTTATTTCATTTATCTTTATGTATTGGTAGACATAAGTTAGATTCACAAAGAATAGATTTTTAAAAAGATAGTGATGTAATGTTTTAAGAAATGCTTATAGTTGGTAGCAATGCTATTATTCTGTTTTAAAAGTACTTTCTCCTTAAACGGTTATGTTAAATTTTAATTAATCTAAAACACCGCATCTACGAACACAAAAGAGACTTACATTTATATAGACGTTCTAACTCTCTTGTTTTACATCGAAACGACGTGTGACATAATTTTGAATTCACTAATGCCAGCTTAATTAGAAAAGATCTGATAAAGTTAATTTTATTTCTGGTCAGGAGGTATCAATAATTAATTACTGGTTTTAATTGGATATTAAAGTCAATCACAGAGGTAACCTGACTGTTTCATGCTAAATTTAATCGTCGTCTCAGAGTGTTGAATTCCATGTACACTTTTATATTTACATAAGCACTAATTTTCATATAGAGCACTTCAATTCTTAATAAGCCCTTCAATTCTTAATAATGTATCATAGCCTACACACACACACACACACACAGAAATATATATATATATATATATATATATATATATATATATATATATATATATATATACTCATACACACAGTAAAAAGAACCTGCAGATATTGGAGGCCATGTACATTAAATACAAACAACCCACACTTAATAAAATCACGTTTAAATCCGGTCATAACATAGTACATTGGATTTGAATACATAGTTCTCTTGTCATTTCGCGCTATTGCCGTTGCCTAGCGGAGTTTTATGTCAACACAAAATAAAATCGTCGGTCATGGTGGATGTTATTGTATTACAGTCTAAATAACCTCTCTGAAGATGGCTCATGCAAGCCGAAAGCTTAGTACCGAATTGATAAAAAATTATCCAAATGTTGGAGAATTTTTGTCTTTATTTTCAACTGAAATTAAAGCCAAAATACGACGTTTAGCAACGGCTCATAATTATACATAATAGACATTCATTGTCTCTTACGGAACATGTAAGCAACGTTGAGATTTTGGAGAGAAAAGACACGAGAAGGAAACTATGTTTAACATCAGGAAAAGACAGCTTAAAATTTTGCTTCATAGAACGAGGAAGGAGGGCTTGGAGAAATTGATGCTCACTGGAGGGATAGAAAGGAAGAGAGTCAAAGGAAAGCAATGCATTACATAATGGACTTGAGCAGATGGATGGTGAAGGCGGATTGAGTTGGATAACAGAAGAAGTGGTATTAAGATCTACAAAGGATAGGGAAAAGTGGGCCGTGATCGCCTTCTAAAATGTCAATATTTTTTCGATTCTAATAAATGTCGCTTCTTCAAAGAGAACTATTGAATGCTAACCTACAAAAATATTTTGCTAAAAGTGTTTCCCTTTTATTTACAAGTCGAATAGACTAGTTAAATAGTACAAACTACATAAAAACATGAATTTCATTATGCTATTAATTGATTAATTGATTCGGTTTGTAGTCATAACATTTACAGGTTATTTAAAGCTAGAAAATATTTTTACATTTTAAGAACGCTTTTTAGATAGTAATGATTTAGTGATACAAGTCTTATTATATAACCCTTAGTTGGAGGGAGAAGATATGAACTCATGCATTTTCCAAGTGTATTTACATATGAGTAAATATAACAAACCCGACTGGAATTAGAACTACGCTCTTCAATTTCTATTTCTGTGCCGTTATCGATTACACCACCCGCACATCCAAGCTTCAAGATACTGATTAAGTCGATGTTGCTTAAATTCGGTGATCGTACGGGAACCGATGTTATAACGTCATATGACCGTAAGCTAATATGATATTAAGGAAAATCCTGAGTTTTCTGCCATAGTCTTCCTTTACGTTTGTTTTTTCCAAGTCAAAAGACGTAAAAGTCTAAGTGTGAATGTGATCTGCTGATCAGCTCAGACGGCAAAAAAATGCTTCAGATATGTATTTCAGGAAAAGCAAAGCGAGAAGTTTCTCAAATTTCATCCTGTTGTCTTTGTAGAGTATATTAATGTTCCTGGGGGATTCAAAGGTCTCGCTTTGGTCCCCATTGTTGATCAAAGCAATAACCTCAGAAAGTCTTATAAGAAATAGGAACGAAATCGGCAAATTAATTTCTTTCTAAGCAGGAAATCAAATGGTTGAACATCCATACCCCCCCCACACACACACAAAATTTCTATCCTCTCTTTCACTCATCTCCGCTTTCACTAGTCGTTTTTCTCTCTCTCTCTCTCTCTCCACAATTTTTAAATCTTTTTCTGCATTCATATCTCTCTCTGCCTCCACACAAAATCTCTCCTCCTTCACTTTAGTCCATATTCAATCTTCCTATGTCTCTCTCTCTCTCTACATACACACCCATCCATACACACACACAGAACTCTTTCACCAGTATCCACTTTATATATATATATATATACAGATATATGTACACACAAATTCTCACCATTCCCTTACTTCACTCCACTATCACTTCCATGTACGTATGCACACACATAAACACAATCTCTCCCTACCCACATACACACAATCTCTCTCTCTCTCACACACACACACACACACACACACACACACACACACACACACACGCACACACACACTGTCCCTCACTCTCATTTCCTTCAATCTTCTCCGCCTTCACTTTTCCTCCCTCAATCTCACCAGCTCCCCCACTCTCTCTCTCTCTACATACGTGCGCGCACACGCACACTAACTCACAATACTTCCATTTCTTCTTCTTCTTCTTCTTCTTCTTCTTCTTCTTCTTCTCTCTCTCTCTCTCTCTCTCTCTCTCTCTCTCTCTCTCTCTCTCTCTCCCTCTTATATATATATATATATATAATCTCAGGCGTGGGGTCTTGGTAGGTACGCAATTCAGCGCTTTCCCTGACTAAGATTATCAAGGTTGACGATAAAATATAAAATGTAAAATGTTTTTAATTCATTGTAGATCGGTAATTTAATTCAAAGTACAATTTTGTAAACGTTTATTATTTTCATCTTAAACTTAATTCTCCCGTGCCTTTCAACTTCATTTCATATAATACGCGTCACGATGTCTAGCCCATGTGCCATGGTCGCTGCTCAAAAACGTATTTGATTGCGGGCTATAGAGACGGTATTTTTGCAGTAAGCCGATAAAACCTTTGGTATAGGATTGCTCGAAAAATATTATAAAACACCCTTCTTAGTCGAGCGTCCATATTCAAAATACATATATTTTACAATGATATTGGATTGTTTTGTGATGTCAGGTCTTTAATATGGAAGTGAATGCTAGACAAAATCATCGAAAGTGAATGAAAAACTTGAGGCAGCTGAAATGTGGTTCTACTGAAGGATGCTGCGGATATCATGGATCGAGCATGTGAGCAATGGTGAGGCTTTGGAAAGGATGGAAACGAAAAGGTAATTAATACTGAGAAGTTTCTAGGACATGCAATGAGGAAGGAGAGCTCGGAGAACCTGATACTAACAGGCCAGATAGAGGGAAGGAGAGATGGGAAAACAGCGTGTAACTTACTTGACTGGCCTGTGCGGGTGAATGGCGGAACGAGGGTTGCGCGGTGTAAGAAGGGAAAGCGTGCTGAGAGCCACCAGGGATAGGGAGACGTGGAAAAACAGGATCGCCTACGTTCTGAAGAGACAAGGCACACAGAAGAAGAAGAAGATCACCCTATAGAAGGCTCAATAACCAATCGTATTAGAGTGTATCATCTTCTTCTTCTTTAACCCGGGAAGGAATTGTTGGGGCGCAGTCGTGTTGAACTGTCAACCATCTGCTTCATCTGCAGCGATTGCATGCTAAAGTTATAGGTCCAGTTTATGGGGATATGTGAGAAAGATAACGGTAAAAAGTTAACTTGAACTAGTTAAATTGTAGTCATCGGGGAAGAATCATTCTAAGAGCCGGTTCCTCTAAGCAGTGGTTCGTGAAAAGCAGATGCACAAAGTGCGCACTATGTTGGGTCTTAGCGGTAAATATTAGAATTGTTGGAACTAAGGCATGTAGAGTGTCTGAACATTTTCCATGGTAGTAGCAAGAAAGCCACAAGTGACATTCGTATTTGAGAAAGGCGTTACAGAATGGAAGATAATTTCTCAGATCTATGAAAGATTTACAAATATTTAGATTAGATATTAATTGCTAACATACTATTTAAATGTACTCAAAATTTTATTTGAAGTTTTAGAAATAGCTATTCGCTATCATGAATGCCATATATCTTCAGGACTTAGGATATCATGACTCTCCAAAAAACTGTTGTTTTGTTTTTAATTATTTATTAACTCTGAAATTTAATCCTTTCTTGGGAAAGATAGTGTACAACGGTTTCTTGTTGTTCTTTTCCGGGTTTGGAATTACGAGTTTTTCCCCTTAATGCTGGTTATCAGCGAAGATGAGAGCCTTGTCTACTCTTCTGCTCAAATATAGCTTAAGAAACGCCACCTACCGATATACAAAATTATAATTATTTTTGTCTTTTATCAACAAATTTCCAATTTTGCAATCATTTTTGTTTTCTTAAGAGATCAGCAAATAGTAGTATATTAGCATGATTTCTTTTTATGTTTTCTAGAAAATGATCTATCTAAAGAATATATCGACAAGGTTTTATTCATGTATCTCCACAAACAACAAACCTGTAATTAAATTTACTTATGAAGGGGGAATAAATATTACATTAATGGCTTATGATTTTCCTACGGTCAAAGAAGTTAACAATGTAGAGTCCGTTCAGTCCCTTGATAGGTGACAGCGTGTGAATGCTAGGTGCTGTAAACTTGTATGTTCAGGCGGTGTAATGAAAAACGGTTCGGAAAATCAGAGTGCTATATTCCAATTCCTTTCTTCTTCTTCTTCTTCTTCTTCTTCTTCTTCTTCTTCTTCTTCTTCTTCTTCTTCTTTCTTAACCCGGGAAGGATTCATGGGGCGCAGTCGTGTTGAACTGTCAACCATTCTGCTTCATCCGCCGCGATTGCATGCTAGAGTCTGGATCTTTCTAAGTGTTTTTTTTTTTGTGTGTGTGTGTGTGTGTGTGTGTGTGTGTGTGTGTGTGTGTGTGTGTGTGTGTGTGTGTATGCTCATCATGTGGCGCGTCTTGGGCGTTTTTATACTCATTTATACTCCAACACTCTTACAGAAGGCATGAATCTAGCTGTTCTCACCAAACCTAAACCCAACTATGTGTTATTTCCTGACTCGAATTCGTAAAATCATTATGATCTCTGAAAACGTTCTGGGTATGACGATAAACTGCATCCGGCAGCAACACTTCTGCCTGAGAGGTTCAGAAGAGCGTGAAACCACTTCTTAATTGCTGTTGTTCCCAGGTCCAACCTGACCCGGGGTGGTAGCACTTGTTAGATTCCCGGCTATGGGGAAATAGTTAACCTCCAAACTGGTGTCAAAACACTATGAAAGAATGAAAATCGACTTTTTTTTAAAGAAAAAATGCATACAGCAATACACCAGACTCTCGAACAGAAACATATCAATGAAACCTGATCTACAAACTGATTTTTTTTTTTACAAATAATATATATTCTATTCACAGGAATCTATCGTTAAAAATCTCGGCATTAAGTAACCCATTGAGGCTGATATACTGTAAAACCAACCAAACCAAACCAGAAACCAGATCTTCAAAAAGTTCTAACAATTTAAAAATATTTTTTGTCTTTAAATAACCTGCGAATTTCGATAAACCATAAAAAAATAAATCAATCACTCATTTCATTAATAACATTTACATTAAACATATTGATAATGATTTTAAAATAAAATATGGAAAACCCACTAACAAAAATGATTTCAGAAATTTCTACTGGAACCTTCCCACGGACGAAATGTCACAAAACTCTCGCTATTTCCATGACAAATGTTCAGACGTGATTCATTCTTTCGTTCTAACCGTTCAGACACGCCATGATACATCTACGGAGTTGAATCACTCTCGTTTCCTCCGTATTTCAGTTGGAAGCAGGAAGAGAGCTTCTTCCTAAGAACCACTAATTTGTTTCCCGAAACATTACAATTTTAATCTTTTCATGTCAAATGTTAACCCTTATCTAGCCTCATTAACTTCATAATTTTCACTTCCTACTATATACTCTTATACAATCATTCAGTATCTATCTACCTTAAGTGAAGCCTAGGTCTTCTACTGACATCCTTAACATACAAAAAACAACAGTAAAATAACATCAGTAATATTTATAGGCTTCTTACTTAAGAGTACTTAGAATTTGAATCCCTCCGTATTTACTCGATTAATGAAGGTACCCCTTAACTATCCTAATTATTTCTTATATATGACAAAGAGAAATATATATATAAATGTATAAAACCAAAACAGGAATATTTTTTTTATAAAACTAAGCATCTAAAAATGATATACTAACTCAATAATGAGTAAAATTTAAAAGAAAATATTCACTCTGATTTATCGATATGACATAAAAAAAAGACACAGAGCAAAATAATTACATGAAATTTGAAGAATATGTTGCAAAACCTGTTCCATGGAATACATTTGGGAGAAATCCAGAAAATTAAATAAAGGTTGATTAGAGAGATCTCTCAAAAAATGTATTCATGTATTAGAAAAGGGCTTCTTATACGGGGGTTCCATGAACCCCTAGGAGTCCATGTATAGATTTCAGGAGGTCCATGTAGATCGGATAAGAATTAACATTTATATTCGCTATACATCCCTTGTATTAATTAACGGGTTTTAGTGAAATAAAGAAAAGTATATACATCCTGCCTCTGCTTAAAAGAAAACGCACCCGACCACTCCTTAAATGCTGGCCGCTAAGCGTCTCTTGACTTGCTTTTGGGTCCATGTTTGTCATTCAAACGTTTTATCAGTCTTTGCACGACCGTCATTCATTGGCACTCTATAAGGGTAAATGATAATTCTCGTTTTTCTACGGTTTGTCACTGCTTGATTATCTTCTTATATGCTGTGAGTGTTAACTGACCACAATAAAAATGCACTTAAGAGTGTAGCGACAGATAAGTCAGACTGTAAGTATCTGTTTGTTTATCTATCTATGATGGGCTAGTTCTGAGAGGGGTCTCTGACTCAAGTGGGTTGTGTCTATAGGAGTTCCGTGACTCGAAAAATGTTAAGAACTACTGCGTTAGGCGTTCATCCTAATTGCCCTAACTATAATTTTGATTCGAAAATACGGTTTTAATTTTTAAAAAAATAATTAAAAGTTAAAAATATATTGAAAATAGGCTAATATCTGATTCCTCTATAGTAAAATTGCATTTAGCATTATATAATTTACCTTCTTTCTTGACAAAATTATACTAAAACAATAATGGGTCTAAAAATAATATTGACAAAATGCAAGGAAAGGCCGAATAAGATATAGATAAATCGAATTTTAAAATTTAAAAAATACAGATGCGAAGCGTCTAGACATCTATAACTTTACAATACATACGGTAATGTTTGTAAGGTTTAAAGTATATTTTTAGAATTAGACATAACATTTGCACAAATCGTTGTGACCTTTATGGTTGGTCATCAACAAATATTTATTGAACCGTTTGTGTCACTGTTTTCCGATAATATCTTCTGCGAAACAGAACAAAGTTCAGGCGTATTTTTTAAATTTATGTCTTTTCTGAATGTCGCCAAATTTCGAAGTGTTAATGAATTGTATTTAGCAAAACTAATATATAATTACATTGAAAAATGCGCGCATGAAAAGAAATATACTTAAGATTATATTAAACCTGGAAAAGAACAGAATAATTTATTAAACTTGGAAAAGTAAAGGATAAAATATTTTAGTGAAGTAAAAAAAAAAGAAATTTTTACTTAAAATATTTCATTCAAATTTATTTATAGCTGCAATATTTTAAGCAGGAAATTTCTTATTTTTTACTTCACTAGAATATCTTGTCCTTTACTTTTCTAGGTTTAATAACTTGTCCTGTTTTTTTCCAGGTTCAATAGAATCTTAAGAATATTACTTTTCATGTGCGCATTTTCAATGTAATTCGTGATTTTTTCAGCTATTGATACTAATTTAATAGAAATTTAATGCTGAAAAGCGCATTCAAAAATATTATAAAGAAAAAATGTATATAGGTGTCCTATCTAACTCTGTAATCTGTTTGAAATTTGGTTGACAACTGAATTATTGGGAAAGTTTGAAACTTTCCAGATTTAGTCAATGTCCTGTGGTTGAATGGTAAGGCTGCAATATTGTTCTTTTTCAATCAATTCAACCCCAAAGAAGGCGATAACAACCCTAAGACGCAAGGAACTACTTGAAGTAAAAGAGAATTTGTAAACTTTACAAGGAACCAGAAAATTTTATTTTAATTAAATCAAAATCAAATTACCCATAAGCAAAGTGGTAATGCAATTAAGACGTATCATCATCATCATCATCATCATGCGGTCTTGGCCGAAATAGAACTCACTACACCCTTCCAGTGTTCCCTATTTGTCAAAGCTTCTGTAAGGTCTTCCTAAGCGATAGATGTATCTCTGTGTATCCTGTCTGGTAAGGTTAATTTACGAGATCGATTGTGAGATGATGGGTGCCTCCATAATACAAACGATGGAACAAGTTCATCTGTGGCACGTGCGCAATGCCCAGCGAACTGGACACGTCTCTTTTGAACTAAGGTTGATACTCTTGGTAGGTCTCCACATATCATTTCTAGAGTTGGGTGGTTTCGCCATGAAAGATCAAGTACTCTTCTGTTGTACTCGCTGTTGTTTTGTTGAAAGCGTCCATGTTTCAGATCCATAGAGTAAGATTGGTTCAATAAGTGCGCGAAAAACTTGGATTTTGATCTTACGATCAAGATTTGATTTCAGATCTTATCCATTTTGTTACAAGCAGTCCATGCTATGCTTTTTCTGATATCAATTTCTTTTTCAGAATTCTTGATGTTTGATCCTAGATATTTGTAGTCTTCAACGCGTTTAAGGATTTTTTTCGAGAGAGTTTTAATTTCATGATTGCCGCAAATGTTGATTGGCAAACATTAAGACTACAAACTATTAAGACGCAAGGGGTTACTGGAAATGGAAGTGAATTATAAAAAAATAAAAACAAAACATATTTTAGAAGAATCGAAAACAGTCCTAAAGATTAAACGGGAGATAATATTCTACTCCTGTTCAAAAGACCGGGAAGGAGTCTGATCAAGACGAAAGCATTACATGTTACTTCAAATACGCTGCTTGCATATATCCTTGCAAAACTGCTGAAAAATTTAACGAAAGAAATATATAATGTAAGTAAGTGATGAACACTAGAAATTTGCGTGAGAATTTATCCGTAACAAATTTATGGGTACGTAAAAGATTTCTTAATCAATCAGGTTGAGATGCAAAAAATATAAGTGGAATTTTTAAAATTAAATGTGGGCATTGTTTAGCCTCGCTTTGCGCAGATTTATTCCGAATGAAATTGTGAATATAAACGTTTTCGCCGTTAGTTTTTGGCGCAAATATTTCCATTGTCGATGGTTTACTTTTATCAGAAGACAGAACTAGGAAAGCATTTTATTTTAATTCATCAGAAACGTTTTTGTTCGATACCAGTAAATATTTTTGTATCGAACGTGTTGTGGATCTTCGTCGCCAATTTATTGCGGAGTTGTGGCGAAAATTCGCCGCAAAATTGTACTGACCGGTTTGTGCCGGAAGTAAGACACGGAAAAAGAAGGTAGGTTGAAAACAGTGTATTAGTATAACGAGAAACAAGATATTAAAAAAAAAGGGTTAATAATAAGTAACTAGAAATAAATAAGTCCAAAGGTATTATTACGCTGCTTATTGCCTGACTAGTCGCTGTTGTCAACTGCCGTATTAGCTACGCTTTAACTGCTCTCGTTAACTGCTTTTGATCAACTACCTTCGTTAACTGTCCTCTCGGAAGTCACGCAGGTAATCATATATAACAAGAGGAAGAGTCCATTGCTCGTAAGAGGGCACCATAACAGAACTATTTTAATTTTTCAAATAATCATTCTAAAGGAATATAATGTTATTAATCTAGTCTTAAATGGTAAACAAAGTTTTATTTTTTAAAATTAGCCGTAGTTATTTGGCGTTTTTTATGTGTAGAATGCTGAGAAATGCATAAAACAGTCTTGTGAAATTTAAATTCCTCCAGAGGTATGAGTGCAAATCTCAATCAATGATATACATATTTTGGTATTCATGAAGTAGGGAGCTCGAGCATGTTATTAAACTGGCCTTGCGCTAAACATAACTGAACTCCCAACAATTTACTCAAGATCAGAAGGTTGAAAGAATATCAACTGCTTCGTTCTATAAATAAACGAAGATTTATTTATAATTAATTCATAAATTAATTCTTGATCGCTTGAAGTCTAAAGTTAGTTGTTATCTTTCTTGCATAACTTTAATTGCAACATTCAATTGTAGGTATGAAATTATTAACTGTGAAATATTGTTTGAGAAAGTCTAGTGGGAAGTTTAAAGAATTAAGACTTCGTCCATTTTAGTGAAATGTGATTTGTAAAGAAAAAGGTTAAGTTCACGTTTTCGCTGATTGTATCAACAAAGTAGTGGTAATGACTTCTTTCTCTCATTCTTTTGGTGTACGAAGGGGTAGGTGAACAGAAAGGAGGAGAGATAAAGAAAGCAGCACAAGAGAGACAATGAGAGGGCGCAAATATACGTTAACCGGGGCAGCCTGATTATTTTCTAGCTACATTGTGTTCAGCAAAGAACTTCTGGTGCTATCTCGTCCCCTGCGTGCATCGGCTGGGTAACGTGTAAAAAATAGCCAACTTGGATCACATGGTCAGCTTCCAATACAAACTCATTTTTGTGTGGGAAGAAACACGACACAGGTCAGTAAAAGTGCAATAGTTTTCTGCAAATCACTCTTCTTTCATTGATTAAATATTCTCTCACTAGCTCGGGAAATTCGCAATCAGAGAAGTGAAATTTATTCTTATTTTGTATTCATCAATCTCATGATCAGATTCTAATTGACTGATGAAAAATATATCCCAAATAATTAGGAACTCACTGAGTCTTGTACTCGTATTATTATCCAAATAGACTATAATATTGCATTATTAACAATCGCTTTAATGCAGAGTTTTTCGTTTTTTATTTTATTTTATGTTATTGTTTGCTTTTTGCGTGTTTATTCATTTTAAATCTCAGTAACGAAGCTAAGATGTTGTTTGCTGCCAGAATGAAGCAACACATAGCATCCTCTAAGTTCAGCGCCAAAAACTACTGGCGACTCTGTAAAAGACCAAGTCCACAATACCCCCACTAATCAACAAATTTGAGGTCCTCACCTCCTCAGCGGACAAGGCTGAATGCTTTGCCCGCAGATTCTCGAACAATTCGAGTCTTGACTCGTTTGGAGTTTCTACACCCGACTTCTCACCTAGAACTGAGGCTCAACTGAATGACGTCCATATTACAACCTCGCTTGTCTCTAAGATAATCTCAAAACTTGACCCTCACAAAGCGAGCGGAGGGGACGGAATCCCAGTCATAGTCTTAAAGAAATGTACCCCTGAACTCTCCTTTGTCCTTTCTGAGCTCTACAACTTCTGCCGATCTGCTTCCTTCTTTCCTGCCTGTTAGAAATCTTCCTCTGTAGTTCCTATATTTAAAAACACTGGAGAACCTTCGGGCCCCGCAAATTACCGCCCTATCAGCCTTCTTCCGATCTTTGGCAAAGTGTTCGAAGCCATTATCAACGCCGAGGTGGTTCAGCATCTCATAGCACACAGGTTCCTCTCGGACAAGCAGTATAGTTTCCGCTACACCAGGTCTACTGCTGATATGCTAACGACAGTCACCTAGTATATATACCAGGCACTCGACAAGAATGGCGAAGCCCAAACCGTTGCCTTGAATATCTCTAATGCGTTCGACAGAGTCTGGCATGCTGGCCTGCTACGCAAACTATGGAGCTATGGTATAACTGGACATTTGTTTGATTTAATCCAGTCTTTCCTCTCTAACCGCACATTGAAGGTGGTATTAAACGGGCATGCCTCCCAGAACTACCATACGAACGCGGGTGTCCCTCAAGGCTCTATCCTATGTCCTACGCTCTTGTTGATCTACATTAATGATCTCCCTGATACCATAAGATCCCAAGTAGGTATGTACGCTGATGACACCACAGTTTACTCTCCCCTCGATCAAAAATCTGGGGTAGGCGACAAAGTTAATCTTGCAGCTGAGCTCGAAAAGGACATCCAATCCGTAGTGGACTGGGCTAAGAAATGGCTCGTAAATTTTAATGCTTCTAAAACGAAGCTACTATCAATTAACCATCATAGACAATCGCACCTACCTCCCATTAGCATGGACCAGGCTTGCCTCCCAGAGAGTAAAACACTACGCCTCCTTGGTCTCACACTTTCAGCGGACCTCAAGTGGAATGACTATATCGAATCCATTGCTAAATCCGCTGCAATGAAAGTCGGTTCTCTGTGCAGGGCCCGGAGTTTTTTTTCCGTCTGAGTCTATCCTGCACATATATAAATCCACCATCCGCCCGTGCATTGAATACTGCTGCCATATCTGGTCGGGTGCCCCTGCTACACTCTTCGGGCTCCTCGACAAGGTACAGCGGAGGGTCTGTAATGTGATCGATACCGACTTGGCAGACCGCCTGCAGTCTCTCTCTCTCACCAGCGCGACGTGGCTTCCCTGTGCCTCTTCTATAAATACTTTCACGGCTTCTGCTCCGATGAACTTAGATCACTGGTGCCCCCTAGGTACGAATTTGCACGAGATACTATATTGGCAACTAGATCCCACCCTTTTACAGTGAAACTGATAAAATGCAATCGCAACTTCTGCACTTACAGTTTCTTCTCTCGCACTTCCCGACTGTGGAATTCCCTTCCACATGATTGCTTCCCCGACGGCTACAATCTCCAGGAGTTTAAATGTAAGGTCAATAGACACCTCTTAACACACTAACTCGCTCTCATTCTTTCAAACACTCTTCCCATCTACCCTAACCTAATCCTCGGTATCCTTACCCATCTATCACCTTCCTTCAGACATATATCTAACCACTCCTTCTCTTTACCTTCCCCTATGTAGCCCCATGCGCAATAGTAGCAGTGGAATGCCTTGCTTGGGGTGAAATGATTAAAAAAAAATTATTTCGTTATCTTCACTCACGCATGAATACTCTGAGAAAGTCGCTAACCCCATGCGCCTATGGCTTAGGGGTTAAAGACTCCGACTGACATCAAATGGGTCGAGTTTCGATCCTGACCAGAAGCAAGTGGACGTCTAGCAACACTGATGAACTGTGATACAATGAAACAGGCTTGTATGTGGATGACTAAAATATATATATATATATATATATATATATATATATATATATACGCTCTCGCACCCTGATTGAGCACTCTGGAAGAATGGTATACTTTGAAAAACAGTAGCTACTCTCGCATACACGCATCGCTCATTCACTAATGAATTAGATCACTCTCGCTATTGGGCGTTTATAATGTCAATATAAGTCTGCCTTCTTCTACCAAACGCCCATACACCAGAGGTAGAATCGCCGACTGACGCCAATTCGGTCGGGTTTCAATCCTGGGTTAGAAGCAATCGAAGTCTAACCGTACTCATGACCTGTGATACAGCGAAACACACACACACACACACACACATATATATATATATATATATATATATATATATATATATATATATATATATATATATATATATGAAGCAATCTTTCATTTAAGGATGTGCGTTGTGGTGCAGGGGATATCGACGCAGAACGACAAATCGGGGAGCCGATATCGAATTGCAGTTGAAGTCCTTCCATTCACTTACCTTCAAATACCCTTGGAAAAGGTATTAATCCGTCGCTTCCCTCCAGTTATGGGTTAAATAATAGGACAGATTGGATTCTCTTGCCGCAGAAAGCAATGGCAATCGACTGCGGAACTATCTTCTGCCCAGTCAGTCATGTCTCTTTCGAGATATGATCGCCCAAAGCGTGTCTCACGTATGGCACTTAACTGACTGACTCTTAGAAAAAAATGTTAACCAATCTCCTTCACCAGCTATAGATTAAATATTATATCTAGAAACGATATTTTTATTCTAAAAACATTTTTAATATAATACACTCGCCAAAGAGAAAAAGAAATACCCTTGCAACGCAAAATAATTCTTAGTTTTAAATAACCCATAAAGAGATGATAAGTTGTAAAATTTAATCAGTCAATATGCGAGTTTTGATATGACTCATAATTATCAGTCCTTGATACTATCCATGTATGTTCGTATTGCAAAAGCTAGTAGATAAACCTCTGACAAGAATAAAACATTGCCCACTACAGGAGTCAATACTAAAACAAAATTACCCGCGCCTTTTTTTTTTTTACGTGGATTCTTATTTTTTTCCGTAGAATTTTCTCATACTTATATTTACCAAATATAAGGTCGAAGAGCCACTCAAGGTAGGGGGAAGACTGCGTTGTCTTGTATCATAGTAAGAAATGGAAAGAAGTGAAGTTATTAGAGCTATGCAAGAAAGATAACAACTAGCTTTAGACTTAAAGCGATCGAGTTTTAATTTATGAATAACATTCCAGTGTTCCATTGGAGATGTGAAAAATATAGTGTGCAAGTAGACTTCGAAAGAACCAGAAACCCAATATTAAACAGGAAACGAGGGATATACCTCTATTCTTGTTCGAAAGACTGGGAAGGAGTGTGAACCGGCCGATATGCTAACATATACTAACAGTAATTTGACTGGTAAAATTTAGTTGTGAAGTTTGATTTTAGGATATACCAAACCAAACAGGATAATGAGATATTTAAAACGTTTACATTATACTTGAGTCTATAGGTAAACTTTGATCTGGTTTATACTTAAGCCTACATGTACATATTAGCTCGTTTTTTACCTGAGTTACACATAACTAAATAAGTCTCGGGGTTGACACATAGATGGCGCTACTAATAGAAAAAGTTCGTATAGTTTGTACTTACCTTCAAATGGTACGTAACAAAATTTGGTATCAATCGGATTATTAGTTTATTAATTACAGTTATTTAAGCGATGCTACTGTTGGGAATTTTTAAAACAATGGAAAAATCTGAATTTCGTGTGTTGATAAAACATTGCTTTCTGATGGAAAAAATACTGTTCAAGCAAAGCAATGGCTTGATAAATATTATTCGGACATTACTCCGTCGGAAACAACGGTTAAGAGGTGGTATGATAACTTTAAACACGGTCGTACATACAGAAATGATGCTGAACGCTCAGTTCGCCCCAAATCGGCAGTTGTCCCGGAAAACACTAAAAAACATCCACAAACTCCTTTTGGTCGAACGTAAATCAAAGTAGCGTTAGATAGCAGATGAGCTGAACATATCAGAAGGCAGTGTAATCACGATTTTGCATGAAGATTTGTTAATGAGAAAGCTGTGTCTAAAGTGGGTACCGCGTTTGCTCATAGTCAATCAAAAACAACAACGCGTCGACGATTCAGAGCGTTGTTTTCAACTTTTCAACGCGACAAGAAAGAGTTTTTGCGTAAATATGTGACAATGGATGAAACATGAATTCAACACTTCCCTCCGGATTTAAATCGGCAGTCAGCTGAGTGGACAGCAGAAGATGAAATCCGTTCAAAGCCACCAAAGACGCAAACATCAGCAAGCATGTTTTTGGCCTTCGTATTTTAGTCATCGATTATCCTGAAAAAGGAAGAACCATCAATAGTGAATATTATATGGCATTATTGGTGCGTTTGAAGGAAGAAATCGCTAAAAAAAGGCCATAAATGAAGAAGAAAAAGTGATCTTTCTCCAAGACAACGCACCGTGTCACAAGTCAATCGCAACGATGGTAAAACTACATGAATTGCACTACCTCCACCATGTTCTCCAGATCTGGCACCCAGTGACTACTGGCTGTTTGCAGACCTCAAGAGAATGTTTTAGGGAAGGAGGATTTGGCTATCAAAAATGAAGTGATATAGGAAACTAAGGTGTATTTCGAAGCTAAGGACAATTCGTTCTTCAAAGAAGAGTATAATTTATTTGTTCGGAGAGCTGAACCAAACACAACTTTCTGAATTTCGTCAAATGCACCATTCCTGAAGAAATTTAATCATTGAAAGAATATTTTAGATAATCTTTTCATAAAATCAAATGTTTTTCGGAGTGCTACTAGATGGGTGTTGTAGTGCAGTGTTTGTCGTCTCGGAACGAGAAATCGGAGAATCTAGTTCGAATTTGGTTGAATTATTTGTATTCACTTACGCATAAAAAGCCCTGGGAAAAGTATTAATTCATTTCTTCTTAAATAGCAGGATAGATTGGGTTCTATAGCAGGACAGATTAAGTTCTATAGCCTTGGTTGGCAACCAGTCTACCGCAGAAAGTAATGCCAACCTACAGCGAAAAATCAGTCAATCAGTCATGTCTCTGTCGAGACATGATCGCCCAAGCGTGTATCACGTATGGCATTCAACTGACTGACTAACTCGTGACTTTAACATATGGTTCTGCGATATTTAGGATTAGCATATTCTATATAAAAACATCAATAAGGAATTGTTTAAAAATGAGTTATTACATGAAATTTAATTGATATGTCGAAGAACATCTCGGATGAACTGCACCCCCCCCCCAAAAAAAAGAAAACACATGAAGATGTTGATAATATCTTGAAATATCCATATACTGGAACTTAAGTTTAACAAAAAAATTCGCAAAATATCTACGTGATACCGTTTCCTTTAAGAGATTTTGAATTCATCGTTTGCTTTTTTTTCCCTTCAGTTTCCTTTTCTTAATTTCTGTTTTCATCTTCGTTTACTAAGGTGGTTGTGGAGGCACAGACTGATATAGTGTTAAGTTAACAGTTTTGGTAATACCGGGTGGCAAGGCCAAACATTTTTCGTTATGGGCAGAGGAGTTTGCAGTGAAGCTTTTCGAGAATTATGATGAAGAGTCTATACTCCGCGTCCGGGAACTTAGTTGATTGAGGTTGGTAGTGATGGTTTTAGTGGGACCGATTCGGGTGTCGGATTTCGCAATAGTGTCAAAAGTGAATCGGGCGAGAAAGTCAGCCTGCTAATCAATTTCCGTACAGGCGTATCGGATGGCACGGCGCGCTGACCTCTGGCCCCAAACTGGTGAGGTGTTCGCACATCAAAAGCTTTCGACCACAGACGGTAGAGATATCAGCAAGAACCACCATTTCAATGAACCTGACTGATTTGCTATGGCGACGTTTAGGGAGTTTTTTCTTTTCTGCTTGCCTGACTTATGCGTTCTCTTTTGCTCAGTATTTTCTTCTTTGACTTTTCTGTCTCTGCATTCTTTCTTTCGTTCGTTCTTTCTTTCTTTCTTTCTTTTTTAATTTTATATTTAAATTATTTACGTGCATTTTTTGGCCATTTATCTCTCTTCCCGCTGTCTTTTTACTTTATTTTAACTTACACTTTCTTTCTTTCTTTCTTTCTTTCTTTCTTTCTTTTTATAATTTTATATTCAAATTGTTTACGTGTTTATTTTGGTCATTTCTTTCTCTTTCCACTTTTTTTTGTTTATTTTAATTTACTTTTTCTTTCTTTCGTTCTTTTTCATCACATTCCATATGGTTTATTTCTTTTTTCTCATCTTTAAATTAATTTTTGTTTTCTTTCTTACTTTCTTTCTTTCTTTCTTTCTTTCTTTTTTAATTTTATATTTAAATTATTTACGTGTATATTTTGGTCATTTATCTCTCTTCCCGCTTTCTTTTTTCTTTATTTTAACTTACACTTTCTTTCTTTCTTTCTTTCTTTCTTTGTTCCTTTGTTTCTTTGTTTCTTTGTTTCTTTCTTTCTCATCACTTACCATACGGTTTATTTCTTCTTTCTCATCTTTAAATTACTTTTTTCTTTGTTTTCTTTGTTTTCTTTGTTTTCTTTCTTTCTTTCTTTCTTTCTTTCTTTCTTTCCTTCTTTCTTATCACTTTCTTTCTTTCCTTCTTATTCTTATCACATACTGTTTATTTTTTCTATCTCATCTTTAAATTACTCTTTCTTTCTTTCTTTCTTTCTTTCTTTCTTTCTTTCTTTCTTATCATTTGCCATACTGTTTATTTTTCCTTTCTCATCTTTAAATTATTCTTTTATTTGTTTGTTTATTTGTTTCTTTTTGTCTTTCTATCTTACTTTCTTTCTTTCTTACTTTCTTTCCTTCCTTCTTTCTTTTAACCTGATGTTTATTTCTTTTTCATCATTTTCTGGTTTTTCTTCCTTTCATATTTCTCATCTTATTTGTTTCTTCATTTACTTTTATTTACTGATTTGTTCTTTCTTCTAATCTTTCTTTTCTTTCTTTCTTTCTTTCTTTCTCTTTACTTATTTTCATGACTTTACATTCAATTTGAATTATTAGTCTATTTCTATATTTATTCTCTCTTCCAACTTCCGTTTATTTATTATCTCTTTTTATCTATTACCAAACAGTTTATTAGTAAACTCTTTCTTGATTTCTATTGTTATTTTTTTTTTTTTTGGCTTAATGTTGTTGGATATTGGCTCGGAACGAGAAGCCGGGAGACGAGTTCGAATTCCAGTTGAATCCATTGTATTCACTTACGCGCAACTACCCTTGGGAAACGTATTAATCCGTCTCTTCCTTCCAGTTATGGGTTAAATAGGAGGACCGATTGGGTTCTATAGCCTTGGTCGGCAACCAGTCTACCGCAGAAAGCAATGTGGCAACCTACTGCGGGATAATCTTCTGCCCAGTCAGTCATGTCTCTTTCGAGATATGATGGCCCAAGCGTGTATCACGTATGGCACTTAAGTGACTGTCATCGCTTAATTTTGGTTTCTCCTTTTCATATTTCTCACCTTATATTTTTCTTTATTCTCATCGTTTAACTTACTGCTTTTTTGTTTTTTCGATTTTACTTTCTTCTTCATCTTCTTTAAACTAAAACTTTCTTACATTCTTTTTTCAAAGTTTTGCTTACGATTTTAAAAAAATTGCCCTTATTTAATTTACTGTTTTTTTATGGTTTTTCTTTGCTTTTCTCAGTGCTTAGCTTAAGCATTTTTGTTTTTCTAATTATTAACTCTTGTTTCTTTCTTTCTAATCTTGTTAATTACTGTCTTTGTTTTCCTTTCTAAATGTTTTATTCTTTAATTTTTAATCTTCCTTTTATTCCTTCTAACTTTCTGTTTCTTTTTTCAAAAGTAGTTATTTCTATAACATCTTCTAATTTATTGTTTCTTTCCTTCTTTAAAATCTTTGCATTACTTTTTCTTTCGTTTTAATATCTTTCAATTTATATTTATTTCTTCCTATCCCGTATTTTAATGTAATATTTCATTTACTTCTTATTTCTGATCTCATTGTTAGAAAAAAATTGTATTTCTTCTCATGTTTTAGCTTACTGTTTCTTTTTTCTCTCTGATATAACTTTTGTTTCTTTTCTTCTTTTTAATAATGTATTGTTTCTTTTTTCACACCTTTAAAGTTATACCATTTGTACCACTTTTAACTTATTGTTTCTGTTTAATTTTTCTCATCTTTCAACTTAATGTTTCCTTCCTTTTTCTTTTTGCTTTTTTCCATCTTTTAACCTACTTTTTATAATTATCTCTTATTTAGTATTTCTTCAATCTTTTCAAACATGTTTCTCTTTTTTTGCCGTTTATTTTGTAATTTTTTTCATTTTGAATTTTTATAAATACACATTTTATTTATGATTTTTATTTTTTCCTATTGTAATGATTTCCTTCCTTCCTTCCTTCCATCCTTTCTTTCTTTCTTTTCACTTCTATTATATTTTTTTACCTTTTGTTTGATTTTTTTATTTTATTTTTACGAATTTTCGTTCAGCTTGCCTTTTACGAAATTATTCCATCATTTTTCACCTTCACTTTATCAGTTGTTTTTATATTCTCTCTCTCTCTCTCTCTCTCTCTCTCTCTCTCTCCCGTTTTTTCTGTTAATTCTTTTTTCTTTCTTTTATTTTTTGTTTCTCCGTTACTTCTTCCATTGTTCATGGCTATTTTATGTTACATTTTTATTTCTTTACCTTCACTTCACTTTTTGTATTTTTTTGTTTTTTTTTTATAGCCATTCGTACAAATTTTCATCAGAAAATCTTATATTAACGCAGTTTCTTTTTGTGATGGTGATTTACACATGCACACATAAACTCTTCTAAACTATAAATAAGCAGCAGTTTCTGCTTTGTGCAGCGAGTCTTCGATCAGATAGCTCTGACAGCCGGACAAATACAGTCACACTGGTGATCTTCTCATGTTGGAATTTATTTTGTTCTTTGTTAATTTATTTGTTTAAATCTAATCCGTCTTTGTG
This sequence comes from Ascarosepion bandense, assembly GCA_037127315.1. Classification (NCBI taxonomy): domain Eukaryota; kingdom Metazoa; phylum Mollusca; class Cephalopoda; order Sepiida; family Sepiidae; genus Ascarosepion; species Ascarosepion bandense. Next base: position 213,178 of record JBBBDQ010000871.1, on the reverse strand, counting down.
TTTTTATTTCTGGTCCCTAAACAGGCAACAACCCTTTTCTCAATTTATTTCTCTTCATTTCTTCTACGTTTAAATTTCTCTTAGATTTTTCACTTTAGTTTTTCTTTATTTCTCAAATTTTAGTTAACTTACACTTTTTCCTTTTTTTTTTTTCGTTTTTCATATTCGATTTGGCGTTCATTCTGGTAGCTAAATTTCATTATAATCAATTTTATCACTTCCTCCCCCCTCTCTCTCTCTATCTCTCTCTGTGGCATTGTTCATTTTAAGTTTCACTCTTCTAATCCCTTCTTATTTTCAACCCTCTTCTCTTTTCTTCGCTACCTCACCTTCATTAAATGACTTTTTTGTCCACCCTATTTACTCTCCTTCCGTCATAATAACGCCACAACTGATAGAAGAGTCATTAAGTTTTTTAGAAATGAGATACACTTGGTCTGATCCCGTGCCTGGAGTTTAGTTTTGCTGTTAAATCATAGGACTGTTATATCTTAAATTGAATCATTACTTTCAAGTAAGCATTTCTTATTGCAACACGCTATAATCAAGGACAATCTTTTTTTCTTCCAATCAGTGTCAGTGTACACTGTTGGCAAAATAGTTCTTCGTTGGAAACTTCGTATAATTAGTTTTGCTTAAGAGAAACCTTCACTCGATACCTTAGTGTTAAACTGAAGTTTTCAAAATAAAAAATAGTTCTTAAAATTGAATTTTAGCTCAATTGAAAGCTATATTATTGAATTTACAATTTCCAGTAAACAAAATACTCTAGCAGATTAAAAATATATATATATTGATTGGAATAAAACCATTTTCAATTTTTCGGGAATGTTTGAGCGATTGACACATTTTTTTTTCAATCATATCACCCCAAGCAAGGCGAAAACGCCACTGATGCGCAGGGGGCTACGTAAGAGTGAAAAGAGTTGAAAAGAGAAAAACCGGAAACCACATCCTAAATAGGAAACAAGGGATGAGCTTCTTCACCTGTTCAATAGACGTGGGTGGAGTGTAAACCGGGCGATAGTTTAGCCTATCTACTCCAATTGAAATAAATAAATAAATAAATAAAATGAAAAAAGAGTGAAAAGATTGGAAAAGAGAAAAACCAAAAACCACAACCTAAGCAGGAAACAAGGGAAGAGCCTCTTCACCTGTTCAATTGGTGAAATTTTAGATCTTGACACTGTAGGACTCAAGTGATGCGGTTTCTGTCAGTTGCTACAGTTGTTGTTTTGTGAGTATGTAGCATCAGGTTTCGATATTCGAAGAACAAAGATCTTTACCAAAACACAAAAACTTCTCTCACTCAAAAAAATTTGTAATTATTGATCTTAAAAGCAGTTGAATACAGCTGACATTTCAGATATTTCCGAACGGGTTTACCCCCATACATAACATGCAAATGAAAGACTCGATCTGACGAGGCTATTTAAAAGCATAACTCGAGTTCAGATATTTCCGAACGGGTTTGGCGCCATGCATGGCATCCATATGAAAGACTCGATCTGACGAGGCTATTTAAGAGCATAACTCGAGTTTAGATATTTCCGAACGGGTTTGGCGCCATCCATGACATCCATATGAAAGAATCGGTCAGAAAGATCAAGGCAATTTAAAAAAATAATTTTCAGGTCATATTTTTGGGTCTGTTGAGGTTTTGGAAAGGATGGAGACGAAAAGGAAAGTAATACTGAGCATCAGAAGAGACAACTAAAGTTCCTGGGCATGCAATGTTGAAGGAGGGCTTGGAGAACCTGTTACTAACAGGCCAGATAGAGGGAAAAATAGACAGAGGAAAGCAGCGGATAACATATTTGAAGGACCTGATCAGGTGGATGACGGAATGATGGTTGCATGGTGCAACAGGAGAAAACGTGCTAAGAACCACCAGGGACAGGGAGATGTGGAAAACCATGATCGCCCACGTTCTGAAAGGACATGGCACCTAAGAGAAGAAGAAGAACTATTCGTAGCCACGTCTGGCGCAGCTTATTCTGTGTCCAATTTCTTTATTTCTTATTCTAAATATCTGATAACTGATCTATACTCTATATTTAGTTGTCCTTCCCAGTAAGGGCAACATGTGACACATGGTCAGTTATAACTGGGATTTCCGGGCTATATGGCCCGGCCAAAATATGTCTGTCTATTTTTGCCCAGTCGTGCTTCTACCCTTCGGCGGAACCAGGACTGGGTTATTACTCTCTGCTCGGAAGCAGAGAGCGCCCTCTACCCGAAGTCAGAGGGCCGACAGTGTCATAGTCGTAGCAGCAGAGGCAAATGCCAAGTGCTTACAACTCTAACTGATCTATACTCTGTGGTATTTGAGATTACTAATTCCACCTCCTGAATTTTTATGTCGATTCCTTGTATGTGCTATCATTGCCTTTATTCCAGTTCCAGATCATCATTTATGCTTTCAAAAGATTTATTTTAAATGCTATTTCTTTGAATACATAATAGAGAAGGTTGATTTTCTGTTCAAGATCATTTTTATCCAAACAGTACATACACATGAAAAACAAAAAAAGTCCCGCATAATATCTAATAAAATCAAATTATGATCCTTCCGTTGAATTATTAATACCCGTGAAAATATCACGATCTTTCAATGTTTTAATTTCAGTGCAGTGATAATTCGTAAAAATTGAATACGTTCCATACGAATCTTATGAAGTTTTTTTTTTTTTTAATCATATCACCCCGAGCAAGGCGGCAACGCCACTGATGTGCAGGGGGCTACATAAGAGTGAAAAGATTGGAAAAGAGAAAGCCGGAAACCACATCCTAAACAGGCAACAATGGATGAACCTCTTCACCTGTTCAATAAACGTGGGTGGAGTGTGAACCGGGTAATAGTTTAGTCTATCTACTCCAATTGAAAAAAAAAGAAAAAGAAAAGTGAAAAGATTGGAAAAGAGAAAGCCGGAAACCACATGCTAAACAGGGAACAAGGGATGAGCCTCTTCACCTGCTCAATAAATGTGGGTGGAGTGTGAACCGGCCGATAGTTTTGTCTATCTACTCCAAGTTTACGATTATAAAATGTCCGTGGAAATTTTACTCTTTCATCGATAAATAATTCAGATTGAAAGCATTAACAAAATAAAACTAAATAAAACCAAACATAATGGCAGAACTTAAAGGACATGCGAAGTGAAGAGAAGCAAAATAAGTATATGATGCCAAAAGAAAATTTAAATGAAGAAGCATAAGAAAAAGAAGCAATACGCACAGGGCGAATTGATACGAATTTAGATCTCATATTCCGGTAAATAACGCACTTAATTGTTCTTCAATAAATACATAAAATGTTACCAGTTGTGATAAAGAATAAAAACAAATATTAGAAATATTAGAAACTAATAATAATAATAATAATAATAATAATAATAATAATAATGACAATATACTTTCATAAAAATTAAGAAATTTTAATTTTCAAAACATTATATAATGTATGCCTCTTGGCCTAATCATACCTGGCACAGGTGAGAACATATTTTTCTATCTCTTTATCTATCAATATATATATATATATATATATAGTATATCGAGGCAGCAAGTAATTTTCTAGACAGATGCTATTAAATATAAGAGACAATGAATGTCTATTATGTTTAATCATGAGCCGTTCTAAACGTCGTATTTTTGCTTTAATTTCAGTTGAAAATAAAGGCAAAAATTCTCCAACATTTGGATAATTATTTATTGGTTTTCTTCTAAGCTTTCGGCTCACATGAGCCATCTTCAGAGAGGTTGTTTAAACTGAAATATTATAAAATCCACCATCACCGACGATTTTATTTTGTGTTGACATAAAACTCCGCTTGGCAACGGCAATAGTTACCCAAATAATAAACGCAGTTCTTAAGTTTGCGATGCGGTTTTATGACATCACACCGCGGGATAGCGCGAAATGACAACAAAACCATGTAGTCAAATGCAATGTAATATGCTATTTCCTGTTTTAAGGTTGATTTTATTAAACAGCAAATTGGGGGAATTACTTCGTAAAGACTAGTGTCTGACGCAAGCTAAGCATGCAGAATCATTAAATTTCAAAACGTTTGAAAGCATTAGTAATGATTCAAAAGCAAGGACATGCTGTTTTTGATTATATATATATATATATATATATATATATATATATATATATATATATATATAGCGGGAAGTACAAAAATAAATTTTCAGCAAAAAAGAAAAATATCAATTGAGGAATTAGCTGTTAGATTTATACATATTAAAGATGTTCGTTTAATTAATTAAAAGGAAGGAAACAATAATAGTAAGATAATTTAAGTAATACCAGATATTTAGCGAATAAAATATATTTTTCTTACAAAGACTACAAAGTAAAACGAAATTGAATGCTATTCAAATTGACTAACAGGATTTTCACTGAAATGTTAACAAATGACTGAATCTGAAATATTCTGTGTATGAGAAAAAATCAAAGAAAACACTAATATGCATTTAACCAATTTGTTAAAGAAAAATATAACAAGCGAAATATAAACAATAGAAAATAACATATAAAAATATTCAATTGATGTTTCAAAATCTAACACAACTATCACAGAACTATATATATATATGTATACTATCGCTATAGCCCGGCGTTGCTCGGGTGTAAGGAAAGCTTTAAAAATAATCCATGGTCCTGGAGCTCAGACTCTTTGGACGTTGGCACGAAAGACTAAAAACAATAGTTGTTTCCAGTTAGAGCGAAACCGTAGGCTGAAAGAAAAACGAATGGATGTATGTCAAATTTTGAATGCCTGGTATCGATATCAAATACGTTTTTTTCGTCGTAAACTGAATTTTGAAGGCTAAATAAGTCTTCTGAGTAAATGGAATGATGGCTAGAACTAAGAAATACAATTATACCTACTTAGAGCCAAACTCGAAGCAAAAACTAAAATAAAAGGGCTTAAAAATTACAGACATACAGGCAGATAAGCAGACAGACACACAAACATCTTGCCTTTTATAAATATATATTATAGATTTCCTGCACTATTGTAAGAACTGCAACCTTTACACTTCTGAATATCGTTTCTTATGTTTTTGTCTATGAGTTTATCAAACTTGATTAAAATCGGACCACTCAATCTATAACCCGATTTTTTTCGATTATCAGTTTTCGATATTCATCGAAGGTATCTCGACACAACACCAAGCTAAGAACATTCGCAGACGTTTATAGTACAACTGTGTAAATATTCAAGAAAATCGGTTCAGCTGTTTCGGAGTCTATAGTTCTATTTATAAATAAGTATATATATATATATATATATATATATATATACATATTATTTGTACATATATATATTATTTATACATAGACATATATAATTTATATATATATATATATTACTTATACATATTTATATATGTATTATTTATAGATATATGTATATATGTATATTACTTTACATATGTATATTATTTGTATATATATAATTTGTATATATATATTATTTCTACAAATATACATATATTATTTTTACATATATATATATAAATGTATTTATATTGTTGTAGACACACACACACACACACACACACACACACACACACACACACACACACACACATACATATATATATGTGCGAATAATCACATTTGGTTATACATTCTTCCCTAAGTATTAGATTTTATGTTCATT
>JBBBDQ010000871.1:182500-205000 GCA_037127315.1 Ascarosepion bandense | reverse complement strand
AATCGGGGATAAGATTGGTAAATAATCCAGGAGAACCCTAGTAATATCGTTAATATATTAAAACTGATCCAAAAGAGTGCTCAATGTATACCAAATCAATTTACAGAGCGGATATTTATTTATTTATTTATTTATTTATTATTTTTTTTAATCATATCAACTCAAGCAAGGCGAAAACGCCACTGATGCGCAGGGGACTACGTAAGGGTAAAAAGAATGGAAAAGAGAAAGCTGGAAACCACATCCTAAACAGGGAACAAGGGATGAGCCTCTTCACCTGTTCAATAGACGTATGTGGAATGTGAACCGGGCGATAGTTTAGTCTATCTACTCCAATTGAAAAAAAAATAAAACAAGAAAAGAGTGAAAAGATTGGAAAAGAGAAAATCAGAAACCGCATCCTAAACAGGAAACAATGGATGAGCCTCTTCACCTGTTCAATAGATGTGGGTGGAGTCTGAAACGGGCGATAATTTAGTTTAGTCTATCTACTCCAATTGAAAAAAAGAAAAAAGAAAAGAGTGAAAAGATTGGAAAAAGAGAAAACCTGAAACCGCATCCTAAACAGGGAACAAGGGTTGAGCCTCTTCACCTGTTAATTGGATGTGGGTGAAATGAAGACAATGTTAAATTTTATCTGTAAATTCAGATAAAATTTGAGAAAAACCTGAAAAATGGCAATTTCCCCACTAAGTTTTATCTGAATATATATATATATATATATATATATATATATATATATACAAGCCTGTTTCGCTGTATCACAGCTCATCAGTGTGTCTAGAAATCTACTTGCTTCTGGTCGGGATCAAAACTCGACCTATTCGACCCAATATATATATTATGGACTCTCCCGTTGATTTTAGCGTATGGGTGTCTAAATCAGTTAGACTGCCACACAAAGAATTGTTTTTAGTGGTGAAAACTTGTGTAGCACCATCCACAATTTTGGAACTGCTGATGATAAACAATCGGTGCAGAAGTTCGCCACAGATCGCATGAGCAGCAGACCTCAGTTATTTAATCCATAACTGGAGGGAAGGGATGGATTAATCCCTTTCCCAAGGGTACCAGTGCTTAAGTGAATGCAGAGTGTTCGACTGGAATCGAAACTCGGCTCACCGATTTCCCCTTCCGAGCCGACATCCACTGCACCACAACGCACATTCTTCAATGATATACGTTTCTGACTTTATATATATATATATATATATATATATATATATATATATATATATATATATATATTGTGTGTGTGGGTGGATGGGGTTTATTTATAAAACTCCACAAAAATTCTAATGGCATAACCAGAGTAAAATTAACTCATTTAACCAAGGATGAAGAACGAAACAAGCACATTTCTTCGTTTGACTGCTAAAACTTTCATAAGAATGAAATAGCTTTTTTCTTAACAAAGAAGAATAAAAAAGTAATGTTTATTTATCTTAACGATCACAAGTTAAAATCATGTTATGTCTACGCAGATTTCTGCAACAGCAATAAGAGTTCCTCATGACTGGCAAAAATGCTGAACTCGAAATATAAGTGGTTAGAATGGATCATTCTTTTTATCGAACACTCAACAACGAGCAACAAAAATATATCAGGAAATTTATTTGTTTCATTGACACCTTCCCTGCATTTCATAAAAGTAGCTAAACACTTGCCCTTGATTGAATATTTGCAATAGAACAAGTTTCAAATATTTTTGGTATAGTTAAACTATTCAGATTATTTGAAAACATAAGCGGGAAAGTTAGCCTCGATTGCTTCTAATATTTTCTTAAGAATAAAATTGAAATTAATTTCGTCAATAATTCAGTAATTTTCACTTTGTCCTCAGAACACATGTCAGACCTACGCGCACACGCACACGCAAACGCATACACGCGCACACACACTCACGTATATATATATATATATATATATATATATATACTCTCTAACTCTGATATGAACCAGGTTTCTTTATCAATTTATAAGAAAATGAAAAAACATATTGAATCTTAGATCTATAAATTCCGTCTATCTATCTATCTATCTATCTATCTATCTATCTATCTATCTATCTATCTATCTATCTATCTATCTATGTATTTTTTCCATGTTTGATGTATATTTGATATCTATCTATCTATCTATCTATCTATCTATCTATCTATCTATCTATGTGTGTATGCGTGTAGCTTTGAAGTCGGGAGAAGGTTAAATGTTTATCAAATTGGCCTTGTGTCAAATATTACTAAACTCCTTACAACTTAAAGGTTTTTATAATCATCAGAACGGTGAGGGTTGGAAGAATAAAAGTATTTCGTTTGTGTGTTAAAGTAGAATTTATTAACAGAATAACATAAGTTTGCAGGAGTTCAATTTTCCAAGAGAAAGAGTAGTAAGAAATTAAATGAATCCAAAGCTCTAGTTGTAGGTAGCAGAATGTGTTTATGTTGAAAGATTAACAGGTTACAAATAAAAGTCTGTGTTCATTTCCTTTTTGTGACCGGCGAGAAAGTGAAAAAAAAAAGGTAAAGCAACAAAGAAAACTTGTACTTATCGAAATTAATTTTTAGCAGTCAGTTGAAGTATCTTGTTACTGTAAGAAAAGGGAAAACGAATGTGTGCCGGGACTTTATGTCCGGGTCAGTGGCTTGAAGTTTCTTTAGTGACATTTTTGGGGTGTATGATATCGATTCCATCCCCGACTGACTCAGCTTCCTATCTTACATTTATCACGAAAGATTTTTTCACATTGTCTTGTAAACTTCTCTCTCAGTTTTGCAAATCACTTCTTTTCATCGGTTAGAAAATTAATTTAACATCGGATCGCGAAATTTAGCTTTGTTTTTTCCCTTAAGTTCGGGCTCAATCCCTTTTCCTACTTGACAAAATTAGATTTCCCACAGGATAATCAAATTGTAAATAATGAAGAAAATACAGTTACTTTTAATTTCTTATTCACCACTCCTTAAGTGAAGACGAGTGAATACATTTTCCGTAAGAATATTTATTTGTAGCCAGAAGTGTGATAACTCGCATATATATATATATATATATATATATAATATTTTACACTAATGTACAAATCTTCTGTACAATAAAGACGGAAGCTGATGATGGTTCATCAAAAATAGCCCTATACTTCCAACTTACCAGGAAATAACGTGTCTGCCTAATTTTTTTTCTTATGTTTGCACTATATGTAATTATATACATATTTAGAACTCTCTTAGAGAGTTATCCTACCACTGTATGTAGGGGATACTCCTTTGGATTCTTCTATATCTACACCACTTGCTGATATATATATATATATATATATATATATATATATATATAGTTTTAAGGTGTTCTATATTTATAGGATAAAGTGTTCAGTGTCAGTGATAGAGCGTATGTGAATATAAAAGTAAGCATTGAAGGCAACACTCAGAGGAGAGATATCTGGAAAACAGGAGAGATGCGGATGCAATTCATTTAGTTTTCCCATCGCTGTGACATATTGCGTTGTCTTGTTGAAAGATCACTTTTTCCTTCTTCATTTCAAACCAGTTTTAGGCGATTTCTACCTTCAAAAGCACCAATAATGCTACATAATATTCGCTATTGATGATACTTTTTTCTCAAGGCAATTGATTAACAAAATACATTGCGCATCCCAAAATAGGGAAGCTAAATCCTTATTGCTGATGTTTGCACATTTCTTTGCTTTTGACAGCTTTCACCTGCCGCTGTCCACTCAGCTGACTGCCGATTTGACTCCGGAATGAAGTGGTGGATCTATGTTTCATCCATTGTCACATATTTATGCAAAAACGGCTTCTTGATGCATTGAAACATTTGCAAACAACGCTCTGAGTCATCGAGGCATTGTTGGCTTTTGATCGACAGTGAGCAAACGCGGCACCCACTATGAACACAGTTTTCTCATTGACTAATCTTTATGCAAAATGATGATTAAACTGACTTCTGATATGTTTAACTCTTTCTCCATTTCCTGCTCGTTCAATTTACGTTCGACCAAAACGAATTTGTGGATGTTTTTGGTGTTTTCCGGAACAACTGCCGATTTGGGGCAACCTGAGTGCTCAGCATCATTTCTATCTGTATAACCGCTTTTAAAGTCACCATACCACCCCTTAACCGTTACTTTTGACAAAGCAGAATCCGAATAACACTTATTAAGTCATTGCTTTGCTTGAACAGTATTTTTCCCATCGGAAATCAATGCTTTATCAACACACAAAATTCAGATTTTTCCATTGTTTTAAAAATTTGCAAAAGTAGCTTCACCTAAATAACTGTAATTTGTAAAATAATAATCCGATTGGACCCAAATTTTGTTTCGTGCCATTTGAAGGGTAGTACTTCATAAAAATCATATGGAATTTTTATTTGTGGTGACATCTATATGTCTAGACCGGGACATATTAAGTGATGCGTTAGAAAGCATTTTGCTGTTCGCGTATTTCCTATTAGTGAAGGATGTTTCGTGTGCGTAGTTTCTTTGTTTCCAGGGACCTTCTGTTACTCTTATGTATATTTTTCCTGATTATCTTGTGAATCTACCGTCGCTTATTATATTATGTTCTTTTGTAAATAATTACCGTTTAAGGGACATTTACTTCTTATTCTACATTTACACGTGGGTTTAATTTGTTCATGTTGTTTGTTGATATTTTTTTTGTTGTGCTTTTTTATTATTTGTGCCATGTTCTAGGTGCAACTGTAGCTGATTTTTATCATGTTTTTTGTTATATAGAATGCTTGATTCCGAGAAGGGTTTATTTAAGTGTCTGAAGAATATTTTTTCGATCTTTGTCTTTACGTTTTCACTATACAGTGGGTTGAACCATACGATATTTCTCTTCCTGTAAGCATTTTTTGCGCTCTGTGGTAAGTATGAGAGTGTTGCCAGGAAGCCACTATTTTTTAGGGCTTTTTCATAGAAGCCTGATCAACGCGCCTAGTATGAAATAGTCTCTCCCCTCTGAGTGTTGACGTCTTTTTTAAATTTTATACATATATTTGTTTTCATAATCATATCACCTCATGCAAGGCATTTTACTGCCACTGTTTTGCAGGCGGTTACATAGAAGGAAAGTTGTGAGAAAGCGTGTCAGGTTATAGGGGGTGTCAGGAAGTGGGTAAAAGAAGAATGAGAATACTGATGAGAGTGGAGTGATGGAGAAAGGAGCATGAGAAAGAGGATGCAGGTTAGTGAGACAGGAGATGACTATTAACTTTACATTTAATTCTTGGAGATTGTAGCTGTCGGGGAAGTAAGTAAACGGAAGGGAATTTCACAGGCGGGAAGTGCGAGAAAAGAAACTGTCATAGTAGAATTTGCGTTTACATTTTATTGGTTAAAAAGTAAAAAGGTGGAACCTCCTTGCCATTCTGATGGCTCGCGTAAATTCATATATAGAAGACACCAGTGAGCTGAGTTCATCGGAGCAGAAGCCGTGAAAATATTGATCACATTACGGATTCTCTGTTAGATTTTGTCAAGGACACCCAGGTGGATAGAAGGATCACCGGACGAGATATGGCAGCAATATTCAATGCACGGGTGGATTGTTTCAGACGGGAAAAACTTCCTGGCCACACACACACACACACACACACACACACACATATATATATATATATATATATATATATATATATATATATATATATACACACACACACACACATATATATATATGTGTGTGAATGTATATATATGTGTGTGTGTATGTGTGAGTTTTAGAGAAAGTGTAAACGTATTTAGATGTATATCCTATTAGGATGTCTAGGAAATAATGTCCGATTCTAAAAACAAAATTTATAACTGAATTAATATAATTTAGCTGTTTAAGTCTCTCTAAAAAGGACGTAAATACATATGCATATCTCTCATCGAGTTACAACGTTATTTATGCCTTTATGATAAACTCTAATGGTTTTAAAAAACAAGAACTCTATGAATACAATTTCTGCATTTTGTTTTAAACGAGCTTAAAAAGTTTCAAGATCTTTACAAAAAGAGTATGTCGTGGGTGTGAGCTCAGAGAAATATAGTTGACGTAACAAAATCTTGTATCCCAAGTAGGTAAGTTGCTGCTTTGTCATCCTTGCAACATGTGCCCATGTATTGACATGGAGGAAAATTGGCTCACGTCGATTAACCATTGCTGGTTGCATACCCGAAATTACATTTCATCCAGTTGCATGCAGTAAAATTCGGCAGTAACGCTTTGTTACATTTCATAAAATCTGTAGTGGATACTGTCGATGGCCGACCGAAAAATCCTCATCATAATCTTCTGTTGGCATAATTTTTCATTCGGAAAGCTTTTAGGTACTTCATCATTGAGGCTTGGAGCCGATTGATTACGATTGTCATAAATGCTACATTTCTCATTATAAATATCATAATTTTGTCAAGAAATGTGTAATTTTGAATGTTGCAGATACTGCATAGAATGGACTTAAGAATGACAGACTCTTTGGTTTTTAATGAGTTACAGCGGAACCCATTTATAGCGCTTCATCACTTTGCTAATTTTCTTGAGATGGTCAAATATTGTTAAATTGCTAACACTAATTATCTGAAAAAAATTGTCAGACATTTTGACGTGGATTTTTTTACGATTACTATTTTCCGATTGTCAATTCCAAATGGACATCTTCAACCCCAGTGGATCTTTATAAACCAGCATCTTACTCTCCGCTCAATATATATATGTATTAATTTTTTTTTAATTCTGAAACACATTCATATAAAATTAAGATAGATAACTCTTTAATCCTTAGGAATGAGTAATGTATTTTAGTCAACTGTTATTCTAATATATTAGAATAAAATTAAAATATTAATTCTAAAACCGCACATTATTTTCCGAATAACTCATTAAAACAATTTGAATTTGAACTATTTGGGATACAGAAATCAGGAGATTGCACAGAATAGCAAACTGCATCATTCAAGCCTAAGCGAAATATATGGTTGGTTCATTGATTTGTTTTTTTAGAGTTTGTCAGTTTTTTTTTTAAAGCAAGAAAATATTTTAGATTGTAGTTATTTTTGAGAGGTTGGTCATAATAATAATTTAGCGATATAACTCTTATTAACTAACCCATAGCTGGGGAAAGAAGGGGTGGATTATGTAAGAGAATATAGCGCGCATAACTAGGATTAGAACTCGACTCTTCGAGTAACAATTTCGATGCATTATCAATTATACTAACCGCACATTTAAGATTACAGCATTTGTGATCCACAAGTGGCCACTCATCAAGTTTAGGAAAACCATGGACCAACGATACTTAACTTCAGAAATTGGTGTTTTAACGTGATGCGATAAGTCCTGAGCAAGGTATTAAGTTATACTAAATAGTGTTAAAAGTAAAGAAAAGCGCGTGGAAATTTGATGCAACATCTAGTATTTATTATGTCAGTGAATGCTGAGCATTTGCTTCTAAACGGAGAAGTCACATGAAGCCACAGATATGTGTTTCGCTTGACGAATACCACGGAGAAAACATGTAAGGAAGTCGGAAATATCAAAGGAAATAGGAACAACAAGGAATCACACAGCTGCAACCAGAAAAAAAAAAGAGAGTTGAAATTCCTAAGACACATAAAACGAAAAGAGTCCTTGGTGAAATTCACAAGGTCAGTCAGTTAAGTGCCATACGTGATACACGCTTGGGTGATCATGTCTCGAAAGTGACATGACTGACTGGGCAGAAGATTATCCCGCAGTAGGTTGCCATTGCATTCTGCAGTAGACTGATTTCCGACAAAGGCTACAGAACCAAATCTGTCTTGTTATTTGACTCATAGCTAGAGGGAGAAGATATGTAACATATTATTAAGTAGTAATTAGTGGAGGATCAGTTTATTAATTCATAGCAATAAAAAACCGATCCCCCACTTTATGACCATTAGAAGCCTTAATCATGATTTTTATTCAGTCAGTCAGTTAAGAGCCATACGTGATACACGTTTTGGGCAATCATGTCTCGAAAGAGACATGACTGACTGGACAGAAGATTATCCCACAGTAGGTTGTCATTGCTTTCTGCGGTAGACTGGTTGCCGACCAAGGCTACAGAAACCAATTTGTTATGTTATTTAACCCATAACTGGGAGGAAGAGACGGATTAATACCTTTCCCAAGGGTATTTGCGCGTAAGTGAATGCAAGGAATACGAATGGAATTCGAACTCCTGATTTCTCGTTCGAGCCGATATCCACTGCACCACGACGCACAGGGTAAGGTGAAAAAAATAAGCAACGTACTTTAAGTATTTATGTGAACAGATGGCATTAAAAAATTGCGGAGAGCTAAAATCAACCACGTCTCGGGAAAATTGACACATGAAAAGAACAGGCAGGAATGTTTACTCACTCCCCCACAAGGGAGAGTTGCGATACAAGGTCAGTTTTTAAATTGCGGAACACAAGCGCTGACGCTCGGTTCAAAGTTCAAATATTAACCAGCTACCGCTGACGTAGCAAAAAGAAAAGGCTCAACTTTTCTCTTTTATGAAAAGAAAACGGTTAAATCCATTACCTCATGAATTTGAATGAGCACATACATCTATTTTAAAGCATAACAACTTGATCAAAATTTAAACGATATTCGTTTATTAAAAAGTAAATTCTTGAACATTACTAGCTTACACCTGCCTTTCCAAGATTTGAATTATAATATTTGTGTCTTCCATAAGTTTTGAATGGCCTTTCAAACACCTGTTGAATATTCATGAACGTTCTCAAATGTAAAAGCTTAGATAAAGCAATGATATCCTTTCTTTTAAATATAAAAGCTAGCAACAAAATAAATCCTACATTTGCCTTGATAATGTCCCACAGAGAACGAAACACTTCAGCTAAGAAGAGTTGGGGTTTTTTTTTGTCATTTGTCATTCATTTTTTTTTTAATCGTATCACCTCGAGCAAGGCGGTAACGCTACTGATGTGCAGGGGGCTACGTAATTGTGAAAAAATTGGAAAAGAGAAAGCCGGAAACCACATCCTAAACAGGGAACAAGGGATGAGCCTCTTAACTTGTTCAATAGACGAGGGTGGAGTGTGAACCGGGCGATAGTTTAGTCTATCTACCCCAATTGAAAAAATAAATAAATAAATAAAAACGCTGTCCCAACGCTGTACTGAAGACACTCTCCATCATGCCACTATGTGCTGTTCTGGCGTACTAAAATCTCAGGCGTTATAAAATGGTTTATCCTTCTACTAACTTGTCGTTTGGCTCAGCCGCTCTTTCCAAAATTTCTAAAGTATCGGTTTTTCTTCTACTAAGTTTATAGGCCTAAGTCTGTTCTACTATTAAGCCTATAGATGGGAGAGAAATATGAATATATTTCTATGGGCATTAATACATAAATGATTGCAATTAACTCGACTGGAATTTGAACTTGGTTAATTAATTTCTTTTCCTAGCCGTTATCTATTACATCACCCACACACGCACTCGCACACTCAAACGAACACACACGCACACGCACACGCAGCACATAAACACACACACTCACCGCGCACACGCACACACACACACTACATACGCAGACAATTACCGCACACGCGCGCATACGTAGACACACGTTTCATACATACATACAAATTGGAGTAGATAGACTAAACTATCGCCCGGTTCACACTCCACCCACATCTATTGAACAGGTGAAGAGGCACATCCCTTGTTTCCTGTTTAGGATGTGGTTTCCGGCTTTCTCTTTTCCATTCTTTTTACCCTTACGTAGCCCCCTGCGCATCAGTGGCGTTACCGCCTTGCTCGGGGTGATATGATTAAAAAAAAAAAAAAAAAAAAATATATATATATATATATATATATATATATATATATATATATATATATATATTTATTGTAACAAAATTGTAAAACACGTAGAAAAGTTTTGTGTAGTGATAATATGTATTTATAAACCATTGTAACAATCATTACAATACTATGTATATATATATATATATATATATATATATATATATATATATATACTAAATCCTTATAGCTCAGATTTAAATTAAATTAGACCAATAAACTGTTGTATTAGAAAAAAAAGTCTGACAAAACCGAATATGTCGACATCATTGTAGCATAAACGGCTGACTTCCACTCTCTCTCTCTCTCTCTCTCTCTCTCTATCTCTCTCTCTTTATATATATATATATATATATATATATATATATATATATATAAGCATGTCGCTGATTTATAAGTGATTTATATTAATAAATAAAAGCATATTTTAAAATTCCATACATAATATACGGGTTGATGCACACCACACTTCACATCACTTCACATCACTTCATTCTGTTTACACGCGCGTGCGCGCACACACACACACACACACATATATATATATATATATATATATATATATATATACGATCGTACCAATGGGAAACCGGTTATAGTCATAGGCCATTTCTCGGGAGATCTTCAATAAACAACTCAACATATGTAACATTTTAGTTTTTTCTACCGATTCGCTTCTTTAATAGACGATATTTGTTTACCTTCTTCTCCATATTACCACTGGGTCCGTTTCTAATAGATCTGCTTGTGTAATTATGAAATCATGAAAGACCTGCCAGTCTTCTCGTCTACACCAAAGTGTTGTGAGAAAAAAGCAAGCTCAGATATAACGCTTACGTGAACAAAGAAGAAAAACAAGAAGTCATTATGAAGGAGGTTGCACGACGTAAGCAAAAATGTACAGAGTAAGCTAGAATTAAAAGAGTGAACACGAAAAAAAATGTTAAATAAATGAAAGTTGAACGAAAATGAGAGAAATTAAATTCAGAAAGACGAAATGATAACCTAA
This sequence comes from Ascarosepion bandense, assembly GCA_037127315.1. NCBI lineage: Eukaryota > Metazoa > Mollusca > Cephalopoda > Sepiida > Sepiidae > Ascarosepion > Ascarosepion bandense. Next base: position 194,140 of record JBBBDQ010000871.1, on the reverse strand, counting down.
AAAAATAAAAAAACATAAAAGAAAGTAGGTTGGCAAGATGTAAAATATATTTGCTGAAGCAACTATATCATGAAATATCGGCCAATGAGCAAATTAATTAAAACAAAACGAATAATATCCTATTAGGATCTTTCACACTTTACATAATCACGCATACGCCGTCTTTTAGTGTTGTTTTTCTCTTCTGATCTCATTTGTGTTTAGCTTTTGGACTGATGGATCCAGATTGTTTCTTCGCCTTGATGACAAGATTAACAGTTGTAGGGCAGACCCCAACAAAATCCACGATCATTATGTAAGACTTGCCAGTGTGTTTGTGCAGCGTTATAATTACGCTTCGTTGGGGTAATGTCCATCGCAGGCAATGTCCGTAGGACAACTAATATATAGTCGAAACAATTGTGTCTGGATGTGATGAATATCTGATGACATAACAGTTGTTTCAAGACCAAGCAAATTTCATTATAGACACCAAAAATAGGTTCATATTACTGAAAATCTCATCAAATTACAAAATCTGGGGAAAAAAATATATCTCGATTACACCCTCCATTTCAGTGGGTTTACAAATTTCCGTTGAAAGAAAGAAAACCAAATCAGTTGTTTCCATTAATTTGCACATGGGTGTATATGATCTAAACTTATTTGTAAATGGAACTTTGTGTGTGTGTATGTATGTGTGTGTATGTGTGTGTGTCTGTTACATATAGACTCCGAAACGGCTGAACCGATTTTCTTGAAAATTTACACAGTTGTACGATAAGCATCTGCGAGTATTCTTAGCTAGGTTTTCTGTCGAGGTACCCCCGACAAATATCGAAAATCGATAATCGAAAAAATCGGGTTACAGAAGGAGTGGTCCGATTTTAGTCAAATTTGATATACTCATAGACAAAGATATAAGAAACGATATTCAGAAGTTTCAAGATTGCAGTTCTTAGAATAGTGCAGAAAATCGATAATATATATATATATATATATATATATATAAAAGGCAAGATGTTCGTGTGTGTGTGTTTATCTGCCTGTATGGCTGTATTTTGTTCAGCCCTTTTATTTTAGTTTTTTCTTCGGGTTTTGTTCTAAGTAGGTATAATTGTAGTTCTTAGTCTCAGCCGTGATACCATTTACTCAGAGGACTTATTTAGCCTTCAAAATTCAGTTTACGATGAAAAGAATTTATTTGATATCGATACCAGGAAATCAAATTTCACTTACATCCTTTCATTTTTCTTTCAGTCTACGGTTTCACCTTAACTGGAAACAACTATTGCTTTTTAGTCTTTCGTGCCAACGTCCAAAGAGTCTGAGTTCCAGGACCATGGATTAGTTTTAAAGCTTTCATTACAGACGAGCAACAGCGGGCTATACTGTTAGTCAATGTATAAGATAGAATCGCAGTTACGTTTGTGCCAATTATTCTCTCTTAAAAACGACGTTATTTATTTGGAATCCAAATACGAATCCTCATCATTGGATGTGTGCTGTGGTGCAGTGGATATCGGCTCGGAATAAATAATCGGAGCGCAAAGTTCGAATTCCAGTTGAATTCGTTGCATGCCCTTACGAGCAAATACCCTTTGGAACCGTTATTAATCCGTTGACTCTCCCTCTAGCTATCGATTAAATAGTATTTTTGATTGGGTTCAGTAGTCTTGATTGGCAACCAGTGTACAGGAGAAAGTAAGGACAGCTTATTGCGGAAAAATCTTCTGCCCAGTCAGTCATTTCCCGAAAGAGACATGTTCACCTAAGGGTGTATCACGTATGGCTCTTAACTAACTCATCATGATGATGCTTACACCAAAGCACACCCGCCAAACACAAAAATATATTTCCTTGGATTAAAGTTACTTTTTGGTATGATTTTTGGTTTGTTTACCTTCATTACCACTCGATTTGTCTTGTTAAAGATAGACATTTTATAACCAGAATCTAATATGTCTATAAATATAAGTTTCGTCCATGAAACGTCCAGAAGATGCTAGTATGTACAATCTTACTTTATGGTAGGTTTTTACAAAATAATTCTCCAAGTTTTCATAAATTTCAGTTTTGAAAATTATGAATGGCATTGATTAATATTTCCAACTAATTCTAAAAACAATGACAGCACGATTTCTGTTGAGAAGAGTGTAAATCATATCATTGTTAGAATGAGACGTACGCCCTAGTCTTGATGTAGGTCTTAAAATGAAGTCGCATTTGCTAAAGGTTATTGCATTATTACTTATCTAAATTAATCATTAAACGGTTTATGTGTTGCGTAGAACCGCCTACGTAAGAAAGATCAAGTTAGTAATCAAGTTTACTGTATCATTTCCTGACGACGTGACACTTTTAGAATTGAACGAACAATAAAAGAATATGGTATTATTTTTCAGTATTTTAGAACTGAAAAATAGAATTCTTCACATAATAAGCCAATTTAATTTTGCTAATATTTAATTAAGAATTTTTATCAAAATTCTCGCCAAACGTGAGAATAACACGCCGCTTTAGAATCCTTTGCATCATTTTTCGACAATAGTATAAGATGAACACATAAAACCTCTTCTACTGCTCTGTAAATAATAATTAATAATTCTAGCATTTGTCCAAGCATCGAATATTCTTGCTTCTCTTTCTTATCTAAAACTCCAAAGAATCAGCAAAGATATAGGTCTTGACCTATCATCACGGCTTCAGTCACTTTCTTACTTTTATTTCTTTTGTTTAAAGAAATTTGAAACATTTTCCTTGGCATAGAAAGAACTTTAATATGTATCCATTCATTTTTACGAAACAATCTTGCGGCCTGGATATATAGTGACAATCATTTATAAGTGACTTTATATATTATGCAGGAAAAACACTAAACTAACCGGTAAAATAGTAAACAGAATGGACTTAGTAAATGGTGCTGTTTAATATATTATCGCTAAATTCCAAATGATAATACCCCTTCCTATTCTTCATATCGAGTGTATTTTTCAAAATGTCGTTATAAAAAATTGTCAACATCCTGTACTGTTTCAGAAAAGTGCCAAGTCCTCTTGCCATGATTTAAGTTTAAAAGAGACAAATCAGAGCAGAAATAAAGTATTGATCTTTATATGAGCTAGCACTACCCAACATTTAAATCTCGACAGAGATCATAAGTTTTAAAAAAGTGTTGGATTCGTTTGCCATGCTCGATGTTCACAAGATCCATATCAGAACAGAAATAGAGTATTGATGTCTCTCTGCGCTGGAACTACTTAATCTTTACTTTCAAGTGTCGACAAAGATCATAAGCTTCAGATAATTTTGGAATTTTGGACATCAGAAAAGTAGTTACGGAACGCCTCCCTGTCCGCTCTTTGATAGCAGTAGGATATTCTGCTGGTAGGAGGTTCCTGGAAGAAGGGGAAGTAGAAGTAAATATAAACGGAAACCAATGCATTATCAGTGTTGCTTAGAGGGCAGAGCTGCATGGCATGGCATGACTCGGGGATAGAAGTGAAACAGAGATCTAGCAGTGAGCCGATTCTGTTAATGCTATTAGGGATACTAATACGGAACAGTCGGAAGAGGAAGGGGAGCGTTAGAGAAAGAAAAGATAGCTAACCGAGTTTAGTAGAGAGGGAGACGGAGAAACATGGAGATTCATGAGAAAATCATCCTAGCTAGAGAGAGATGTTCGTTGACAAACGCCAAGGCCAGGCATATTGACACTGGAGTTCTTCTGATAGAGGAGAAGTTAACCAGGGAAATTGAAATCAGAAGAAGGGATAAAAGGGTCAATGCTAGTTTCACAGAGAGAAAAATTATCAGTGGAGTTTTGGTGTAGGAAGGATTCAACGCTGCAAAAGTTGGCACGGATACCACTGACTTTCAAGAATGAGATGCTGACGTGTTTATTTATTTTGTTATATGGTTTAGTTTTATTTCTTTTATTGTATGTCGTTATGATTAGAGAGTTTTATTTGAGGAGAGACCTGGGGTAGTAGTAATAGTTGTCAAATGCAACATATATTGAAAAAGTTCTGGCGCAATCTATGGTTTGGTTTGATTTAGTTTGGGTTTAACGACCCATCAACCGTTATGGTCATTTAAGGGTAAGTCTTTTAATTTTGGGATCACATTTTTTTTTTAATAAAGTTCAGTTGTTGCAAACATTAGAGTAGTTGTTCACATTAGATTGGTTGTAAACATTTTTATTTTAATTAAATTTTATCGTATAATCCTATTTTCTTTAAATATGCCATTAAATGAATTTTCTTGGTGTGTTGAAATAGTTCTTCCAATGTCTTTGTCTTGTAGTACTTTTTCCGTCCTGATGAAAAGTCAGCGCAGTTCATCACGAAATGTTTGACAGTGTATGGGGCATGACAGGGTGCGCACAATGGCGGTTCCTTTTCTTCAGGTAGGAATAGATGAGTTATTTTAGTATTTCCAATAGGAATCGAGAAAGGATAACTTCTTCCTTTCGTGGTTCCCTATGTAATATAACAATCTGGCCCCACCCGAGAAAGGCTGATGCAAGCGGGGGTGTTTCCGGTCGTTGAAAGGAACGGATGTTTGTTTGACCTTATTTCCGGCAGTAGCGGAAATGGCTACAGAGGCAAACAGAACAGGTGTCTCTGAGAATTACGTGGGCGTGCGTGGGCGAGGCAAAATCCGGAAGTCCCGGTTTGGAGATTATAAAAAGACCTCGGCGCACGGATTCACCAGACAGACAGACCAGAGTAGCAGGAGAGAGAGAGAGAGAGAGAGAGAGAGAGAGAGAGACACAACAGATACTACGACACTCCCGTCAACCCTTAGAAGCGCGCTCTCTCAACACTCTCTGTTCCCTAGGCTACACGGTTCATCGTCATTAATAAAAATATAATTCATATTTTTATATATATGCGTGTTTGTTGTTTGTCGATATATAACACCTATAACCCTGGATCCATTCACCTAGAGAGGGTTTTGTTATTAATTTATTTGGATTGCAGTTGTTCCAGTGGATTTGCCATTTATTGTGTATATCTGATTGTATTTTTACTTTTAAATCTGTGGATGAAATCTTATATGTTTGGACAATGGGCTCTTTACGTGCATTTTTGGCGGCTGTGTCAGCCTTATCATTTCCTCAGATTTCCACGTGCCTTGCAATGAAACAAAGGGTAATTTCTTTTGTATCTAACAATGATATTAATCTGCACAAGAGTTTTATGATCAGTGGGTTTTCTAATATTTTAATTTGTAGAGTTGTCAGTACTAATAGAGAATCTGAAAAAAATAAAGCACTTTTTCCTTTTGCTTTGGGAGAGGCGCATTCTACAGCATAACGTGGTCTCAGGTTTGTCCACTGCAGACACTTGAAGTGACACCAATTGATGCGTGACATGACACTAAAAGAACCCCTATATTATTCAACAGTTGATCATTGTAGCCTCTCAAAGTTAAGAAAAAAACAAATTTACTAAGTTTTAACTTAATACAGTCAGGAGATTTCTTACTAGTCACTACAAAAGAATATTAATATACCTTTCCATGTGAGGACAAATATTCACTTAAGAATGTCTTTAAAATATTTATGCCGTTAGAATGTTTACAGTCAAAACGTTAAGGGCTGAATGCAAAATTTTAAATTTCAAAATTTACGAAAACACTTTACTGAAATTATTTAAAAAATGCACGTTCAGAAAAAGAGAAAATACGTTCACTTATAGCTTACCAGAGAAGAAATCTGATTTCATCAGAATATTAACCGACTTGAGTTTAAGTCAAAATTCCTCATAGTAATTTTTATTTCACTTATTTTTTTCAGTTAATGTAATTCCATCGGCAATAAACTTCAGTTGTCCTAACATATTATATCCAAAATAAAAGTCGATTTTCTGTGAAGGGCCCGGGAGATTTTCCAGTTAGAATCTATCCTGCACATAAACAAATCTACCATCCGCCCGTGTATTGAGTACTGCTGCCACATCTGGTCGTGTGCCTCTGCTATTCTCCTCGGGGTTCTTGACAAAATACAACAGAGATTCTGTAATGTGATCGATACCGACTTGGCAAACCGGCTGCAGTCAATCTCTAACGTGACGTGGCTTCCCAGTGCCTCTTCTATAAATACTTTCACGGCTTCTGCTCCGATGAACTTAGATCACTGGTGCCCACTAGTTACGAATTTACACAAGATACTAGATTAGCAACTACATCCCACCCTTTTACAGTGAAACCGATAAAATGTAACCGTAATTTCTACTCCAACAGCTTCTTTTCTCGCACTTCCCGCTTGTGGAATTCCCTTCCATATACTTGCTTCCCATACAGCTACAATCTCGAGGAGCTTAAATGTAAGATCATATTCACTTCCTAACACACTAATTGGCATCCATTCTCTCAAACACTCTTCCAATCTACCCAACCCTCATCCTCGGTATCCTTACCCGTCTATCACCCTCCTTCTGACATTTCCTATATCTAACCACTCTTTCTCATCACTTTCCTCTATGTAACCCCCTGCGCAATAGTGGCAGTGAAATGCCATGCTTGGAGTGAAATGAGTAATATATATATATATATATATATATATATATATATATATATACACTTGTATAAAAATAAGAGAGAGAGAGAGAGAGAGAGAGAGAGAGAGAGAGAGTGAGTGTGAGTGAGTGAGTGAATCACTTGCTAAAACTTTCAAGGAAAAATAAATAGTGCTAACCACAATCGAAATGTCGACAATCTAATCATCAGACAAGAAATAGAGTATTGATACTTTAACTATTCAATCTTTACATTCAAGTCTCGACAGAGATCATAAGCTTCAGATAATTGATGGATTTTCTTGCCATGCTCTACGTTCACTAGAGCCAGATCAGACCAGAAATAGAGTATTGATGCTTATTTGGGCTGGAAATACCTAATCCTTACTTTGAAATCTCGACATAGGTCATAAGCTTCAGAAAATTTTTGGATCCTTTTGCCATTCTTTACTTTTACAATAACCAGATCAGACCTGAAATGGTGTCATGATATTATCTGTTCTGGAACTACCTACTCCTTACTCTGAACTCTTGACACAATTCATAACCGTTTGTGAAAACTTGTGGGTGATGAATTGTTTTCAACCCTCTTTTTCTCAGAGTGAAAATATTATAAGATCTAATTACTTATTGCTATTTTTATGGTATGTGTTTGAGCGAATTACACTTATTGCATCCATCTGTTCAAAATCTCATAGTTAAAAAAAAACACCATGTTACTCACAATTGACTCCTTGTATCTTTTATTTTTATCACGTTATTTTATCAAGTACTAGCAGTATAGCCCGGTGTTGCTCGGATGGAATGAAAGCTTTAAAACTAATCCATGGTACTGGACTCTTTGGACGTTGGCACGAAAAACTAAAAAGCAACAGTTGTTTCCAGTTAAAGCGAAAATGTAGACTGAAAGAAAAATGAATGGATGTAAATCAAATTTTGATTCCCTGGTATCGATATCACTAAAGTTTTTTCGTCGTAAACTGAATTTTGAAGGCTAAATAAGTCCTCTGAGTAATGATATAATGGCTGTGGATATGAACTACAATTATTTCTACTTAGAGCCAAACCTGAAGCAAAAACTAAAATAAAAGTGCTGAAAAAATACAGATATGCAGGTAGATAAACAGACACACACACACAAACATCTTGCCTTATATATATATATATATATATATATATATATATATATATGTATACATATATATATTATCGATTTTCTGCACTATTTTAAGAACTGCAACCTTGAAACTTCTGAATATCGTTTCTTATGTCTTCGTCTATGAGTGTCTCAAATTTGATTAAAATTGGACCACTTCTTCTATAACCCGATTTTTTCGATTATCGATATTTATCGGGGGTACCTCGACACAAAACCTAACTAAGAACACTCGCAGACGCTTATAGTACAGCTGTGTAAATTTTCAAGAAAATAGGTTTAGCCGTTTTGGAGTCTATAGGTAACTGAAACACACACACAGACACACACATACGTAGACAAAGTTCCATTTTTTAATAAGTTTATATATATATATATATATATATATATATATATATATATATATAATTCCAGGTGAAGAGGCCTCAAGGATTTATTATTTTGAGTGCCCTGGCATTTATTTTATTATAAACAGTGCTCAGTATAAAAAGTATTATAGAGCTTAATATAATTATAATTATGAATTTACTGCAAAACCGAAATTTCTGTTTCGAGCTAGATACTCATCTTCAGGCAATGTTGATGTCGGTTGTGCAAATGATTTACATTTAACTGACAAAAGCCATTCGTTTGCTGTGTATGTATGCGGGATGATATAAAATTTACATGTGTGCTTCTGATCAGTCAAAAGAAAGAAGTCATATAAATTTTATATCTTTCCACGTACATACACAGCAAACCAAAGGTTTTTTCTCATTTAAATGTAAATCATCTGCACCACCAGCATCAATATTGTCTGATGATAAAAATCTCGAAACATAGCAATTTCCGTGTCGAAATGTTCAATCAATATATATATATATATATATATATATATATATAGTAAAGTGAATTAAGAAATATATATGATATATATGTGAGGGTGCACATATGTATAGTATTATTATTCAGGTGGTAATAATACAGTGTTCAATGTAGTATGAAAAGAGGTATTTATATATATATATATATATATATATATATATATATATATATATATATATATATTAAAACAAATATGCATATTTTCTTACGATTATACCACGCCTCGGAGTTCAAGCGTTATACAATCATCATGTGCATATTTCAAACTGACAGTTTAATGGACTTGATTTGAAGTTCACACAATGTTCATGGTAATTAAATCTTACAATTTTAAGTTACTGCTTTTATAATGAGAGGAGTAAAAATTTAAATATTCCAAAATTACAAGTAGAAAAAAGTTAAAATTATATATATATATTTGTGTAAAATTCAGATGCAATTAAAATATATATAGCAAAGACAATGTGAGTAGAGATATACATAACTTTTCTTAAACAACGCGTTTCATCTTCTGCTTTGCCTTGATAAAATCCATCAAAAGATGAAACTTATTCATTATTATAAGCTTTCCTTTTTGTCTTTACTCTTATAGTCTTTAGTTTTAAGCTAATAAATAAAGAGAAAAACTGAACTTAAATTAGTTAAATTCTGATTGCTATGCAGATAGAGTTAAAGTAAAATATTCAGCGTTCATATACTTAGTGTGAATCAGTTTTTGTCTCACTGATGTGGATTTTTTCGAAATTCGTTTTTCTGTTGACACCGACTCCGAGGCAAACTACGTCAACATATATTTTCAAATTTTCATATATATTCATAATTTTGTTACAATCTCATCCAAAATTTTCCCCATATATATATATGTATATATGCTCACACACACTCATATATATATATATATATATATATATATATATATATAATTTTGAGTTCTGATTACATTTGGTGCAAAGATTCTTGTTTTTGAATACTTTTTTTTATAAAGAATATTTTGGCAAACAGGATTTTCACTATCGCAAAGTGCTTGATATCAATGGGGAGATAAATCGTTAAAAACTTCAGTACAAAGATTTTGTCACTTTAACTGGGCAGCTTCATGCCGACTTCGAAGTTTTCTGAAGATACCGTTATGTTTCCCTGACTCAACGGAGCTAGTTTTCTTACTGTTATGTCCCGTTTTTCTTTCCTTATATAAAAGGAACTCGGTGTGATTTGATATTTTGTAGTATTGGTCTTCTTGTTGATTGGTTGATTTTCCTTTTCTTTTACTTCATTTTTATCTTAAATGTGCAGGTGTTTGATTTCTTTTAATGCAGTTTTATTGTTTTTTTATTTATTTACCCCTGGATGGATACCAGCTTATTTGTTTCATATAGAATAGGTGTCCTGTAATTCTTTTTTTGTTAGTTGATTTGTCGGTGTCATTTAGGATGAATTCTTTTTTTTATTATTGGCCTCTGTTATTGGCTGGATCTTTTTTCTATTCATATTGATGTGTTTTACTTGTTAAGGTTTTCTTAGGTCATCATAGAGTGTGCTTGTATTTATTTTTTGTGGTCTTTATGTGTGTGTGTATGTTTTCTGTTTGATAATTACTATATTATTTTCCGTATTTTGATGTGATTGACTGTATTCATTATTAGCATTTATATTTTTATTTGTATGTTTTCTTTTTGTTGTTGTTTATTGATATTTGTGTAGCACAGTAGGTATTTCTTTCGTGTCTATATTTTTCCATTATTTCGTTCATTTAATTAATATTTTACTTTCGTTTTTTAAATTAATTATTGCTAGTTCCTCTTCTAGGAATAATTTACAGTATTTGCTATTGCTGTTGAACACACAAACATCTTGCCTTATATATATATTATCGATTTTCTGTACTATTGTAAGAACTGCAACCTTGAAACTTCTGAATACCGTTTCTTATGTCTTTGTCTATGAGTGTATCAAATTTGATTAAAATCGGACCACTCCTTTTATAACCAGATTCTTTCGATTTTCGATATTTATCGGGGGTATCTCGACACAAAACATAGCTAAGAACACTCGCAGACGCTGATAGTACAACTGTGTAAATTTTCAATAAAATTGGTTCAGCTGTTTCCGATTCTATAGGTAACGGCCACACACACAGAGACACACACACATACACGAAGTTCCATTTATAAATAGGTTTAGATATATACCTTCTAAAAGTGATTTTGTTTTTGAAAATCAGGTATGTCTTTCTCTTAGATGCTGTTCGCCACAATACTTGGCAGAACTTTGTATTTCTTTGTGATATTCATTTCTCTCTTGTCCCGCAGTTGTTTGAATTGCTTTACCAAATTTAGCTGCTGCACTCTTTCTGTACTGGTTTCTGTAGAATTCTTAGATAGTAACAGCCAGTAATCAACTGACCCTCTAACATTACACAGTGAAAGTTTACGATCAATATCGAGCTAATAACAACTGACCTATTGTTCTATACTAGCGTTCATGTTTCTGCATGTGAAAAGAAAGAAAATATTGCGAACTGGAAATTTAACTAAGGAAGAAAAGAAAAAATATATAACATGAGAAACAAAGAAATTATAGGGGAAAAAAAGCTATGTACATTTAATAAAAACCCTTAAAACTGATAAAAGCGTAAGTCAAACACGAAAAGAGAAGAGAGCGAAGCAAAAAGTCAATTCACAAAGTAAGTAAAAGCGTTTAGGCATGATGAAATAAAAATTTCACGGTGGCAATGTGTGCAGCTGTTTCTCAAATAAAACTGGTTATTACTCGACTTATTTTATTCTATTTTATTTATTTATTTTTTTCATTTCTGCCGCCGACACGAGGGGTGGCCACGATGGCTACACCGTGTGTATTCCCTAAGATCACCATTCCAAATAAACCGAACGTTTTAAAATGTTTCATGTTTTCATATCATTGTTTTATATTGCAAGTTGCCCCTGTTGTGAAGATGGTTTTATCATCACCTTTTTTGAAAACACAAACGCTTTGCGCTCACGTTAAACAGATAAATAAATACTGAGTGTTTTGTATATATTGCTGTGAAAAGAAAAAAAAGAAGGTATTATGTTGTCCACACGGTAGCCTTATATATATATATATATATATATATAT
>JBBBDQ010000871.1:177500-180000 GCA_037127315.1 Ascarosepion bandense | reverse complement strand
GTATTCTAACAGAGGATTGAAAGTGAGACACTGGTATGGAGAAAAACGCATTTGAAAAACTGAGAAGAGTACTGAGAGACAGTAACCATTCGTTGGAGACAAAGAAAAGAGTACTGGACTGTTAAGTGATAACTGTCCTCTTATATGGCAGCGAGGGCTGGACGATCTCCATAAGAATGAAAGAGAGACTTGAAGCAACAGAAATGTCGTTATGCAGAAGGATGCTGATGATACCACAGACAGAATATGTGAGCAATGACAATGATTTTGAGGGAATGCAAACGAAAATCAAACTAATACTTGGTATCAAAAAAAGACAACTGGGTTTTTGAGACACATAAAGTTGTGGATTCCGGGTGAATAATGAACAACAAAACAGGTATTTGAGACAGAAAAATAGGTTATATTAAACGCAAAGCTAGAAACTGGAACGCAGGTTAGTAATCCAGGATTAGAATTAGTAGGAATATATATATATATATATATATATATATATATATATATATATATACTAGCAGTATAGCCCGGCGTTGCTCGAGTGTAATGAAAGCTTTGAAAACTAATCCATGTTCCTGGAGATCAAACTCAGCCTAAAGAATATTTGTGTGAAGTTTGGTGAGAATCGGATAAAAATTGTGGATTTGTATAAAGGACATACAGACAGATAAACAGACACCCAGACAAACATCTTGCCTTATATATATATATAATCGATTTTCTGCACTATTGTAAGAACTGCAACCTTGAAACTTCTGAATATCGTTTCTTATGTCTTTGTCTATGAGTGTACCAAATTTGATTAAAATCAGACCACTCCTTCTATAACCCGATTTGTTTTATTATCAATTTTCGATATTTATCGGGTGTACCTTGACACAAAACCTAGCTAAGAACACTCGCAGACGCTTATAGTACAATTGTGTTAATTTTCAAGAAAATCGGTTCAGCCGTTTTGGAGTCTATAGGTAACGGACACACACATACAGACACATACACACTCAGACAAAGTTCCATTTATAAATAAGTTTAGATATACAAGTCCTTGAAGTAAAGTCGTGCTGAGTTTAGTATGTCCGTGTAATACTATTCTGGCTGAGTGGAGCTCAGAGCTACTATGACTACTGACGCGGTAATATCTGTGTAATTTCGGTATCCTTCCGGAACTTACGGCTCTGTCACTATTCTCCTCCGTTACTCTCTATAGCAGGAGTATATGTATACTCAAGTCGAGTCCATTATCATAGAAAAAGGGGAGATCCCGCAACACATAGAAAGGAAAGAGGTCTTGGAGAAGTTGATGCTCACGTAATGGATAGAAGGAAGCAGAAAAAGTGGAAAGCAGCGCGCGACCCACATGATTGGTTTGAGCCAGTGAATGGCTGAGAAAGTTCTAGGAGAGATACCAAGGGGAAATATATTAAAAGCTACAAGAGATAGAGACAAATGGATGTCCATGATCACCTACCCTGAAAAGACACGGCATATTAAGAAGAAAGTGATACTCTAATAAAATGTCCATAATTTAAGTCGATCCTGTAAATAAATTTAATATGGTTGAATCAAAGTTTTCCACTTTTGAAAGTAAAACTATTGTAATCAATGACGAAATATCAACCAAAGTTTTTCAGAAAATCTACCAACAAGAATTAACCATAGGTACAATAAATTCCAGAATAATTACAGGATGTTATTCATAGGAACTAAGAATTTGCAGCCTATAATATTTACCCGAAGAAGAAATTTATATTGAAAACATGTTTATAAAACAATATCGATAATATTCCGTTCAAAATTCTATGAGTAAGATGTACAAAATATGCAACAAAAGAGAAAATAAAATAACAGCAGCGGCATAAACAACAGATAAAAATCAACATAAACTTTACAAACAACTTCTTGATTGCCCAAGCCTTTATCACTTATGGTGCCTTACTGATTTCTCAGAATATCTGAACCGAAAGGGGTTGATATGCTGCAAAATCAACAGTTAACTAATCCAATAACAAAAAAGAAAAATAGATTTAAGTTTTGAAGTGACTCTCTCATCCTTCGTTTGCATGTGTAGTTGTCTAAAGGTCAACGTCATTTTAGATATATAAAACTTTTAGACAATATTTACAATCTTTATGTTCAGAAAAAACAAAAACTGTGCATCGTTAGTCGTGCTTAATACACACACACACACACACACACACACACACACACACACACACATACATATATATATATATATAATTAGTTTTTTTTATGTAATTAAATTATAACAGTATACAGTTGTATTAAAAGTATATTTATATTGTGGAATATTTGAATATTTTTCATTTGGAAATGAATTATTTCCACAACCTTGGTTTCAACCTTTTGGTATCTTCAGGCAATTTACAATAAATGATTTTTCTGTTTTACAAAGATACGAACGGAGATTTCTATAAAGGAGGAAATGGAATATTTAAACAGCCAGAAATTTTCAAAATTAGGGAGGAGTCTTTTAATATAATTA
>JBBBDQ010000871.1:152500-172500 GCA_037127315.1 Ascarosepion bandense | reverse complement strand
TTTGATCTAACTATCATCATGCAGTACCACTCTTGACAGGCACAGTAATATACTGCTAGTAGTTTTAATGCAGTAAGCAAATTGCAGCATTCCCTGATGTCTGGTGTGGATATCGTGAGGTTTGACTCTGCTAGCTATACACTGCAATAAACTTGACAAGAGTGGACGTTCTTAATTTAGATTAATGATAGAAGAATGATTTTTAAACCAATTTCAATATGCTCAGCAATATTTCAAAATCTCAGCTTCATACTGTCTTTCAAGTTTCGATAAAACACAAAAGAATTAAGGTAGTTTTGACTGTGTTTGGATATTTTCCTACCTACAACCCCATTCCCACAGAAAATATTTGAAATTTCTTAAAATTTACAGAAGTTCTAGTCTATTTACATCTATTATCAAATAAATCCACAAATTCGCTCATAGACTGGTTCGCACATATCGTCGGTCTTTTGAATAGTAGAAGAGGTTTATCTCTTATTCCTTATTTAAAATTTGGTTTGCGATTCTTTTTTTTTAAGTTTTTTATTCGCTTTAACACTTAGTAACCCCTTGCGTTTCAGTGCCATTATTATCTTTTAAGGGTGATTTGTTATAAAATAAATGAAAAAATAAATATCATGTATTTTCTTAAGAATAAAGATTTCTTCTAAATCAAAGCATATGGTTGTTAAGCTTTCTGAAGCTTCAGTTGCATGTCGGAAATAGAATTGAATGATTGACCAGAGATTAAACGAGTGTTTATCGAGAAACTATTCTAAATATAGCTAAGAAAATAAAATTACAACATTATGACGTGTTTTGATATAATGACCATTACCTTTTTTTTTTAATCATATCATCCCAAGCAAGGCGGTAACGCCACTGATGCGCAGGGGGCTACGTAATAGTGAAAAGATTGGAAAAGAGAAAGCCGGAAACGACATCTTAAACAGGGAACAAGGGATGAGCCTCTTCACCTGTTCAATAGACGTGGGTGGATTGTGAACCGGGCGATAGTTCAGTCTATCTACTCCAATCAAATCTGCAAATTAACACCTGTATTAACCCCAAATTAACAGTTTTTATGAATATTACTTCGACCACATTATTGTTTGTTTGGTTGTTTAACGACCTATCAATCCTTAGGGGATCATTTAAGGTCATAACCACTGATTTTGGGTAAGGTTGTTTTATTTTACAACAGTTTTCTTTTCGAGTATCAAGATTCATTGGGATTTGTTTTTAAGAGCAGGTTCCCCAAGTCCTACTCTTTTTATTTAACCCATAACTAGAGGGAAGGATTAATACCTTTCCCAAGGGTACCAGTACTTAAGTGAATGCAGGGCATTCAACTGGAATTCGAACTCGGCTCACCGATTTCTCTTTCCGAGCCGATATCCACTGCACCACAACGCACATCCGTCACTATACGCTTACAGCACCTGGTATTCCCAAGCGGTCACCCATCTAAATATTGACCAGGCTCAACGTTGCTTAATTTCGGTGATCGAGCGAGAACCGGTGTATTCAACGTGATAGGCCGTAAGCCGACCACATTATTGATCACCATTTATAAACTCCTTACGATTTAATAAACTATACCCACCCTTTTTTTTACAAAAGAAACAAAACTTTTATCCCTAGAATGATTCTCATACATACCAATATATTCAGTATAGACTCTTTAACTGTTATTATAATTTTTTTACATTTTAAAACCCATTTGAAGACAATTTTCTCCAGTTACGCTTTCCTTATTATGTGTCAATTGCCATGACTTTGTTGGAAAGGTAATTGATGTTTTCTTTTTTCTTTCAACATGGTCATAGTGTTGATCTTTTCATAGACTGGCTGCCATGCAAGGCTAGAGAGTTCAGTCTATCTTACTGTTAAATATAGGTATCTAGGAACACAAATATTTTCATCACCATTATAAAAGCTTTTTTTACTCATCGTAATGGATCATGACTCTCCACAAAGTCCGTCAGTTAAATGTCATACGGGATACATTCTTGGGTGATATTGTCTCTAAAGAGACATGACTGACTAGGCAGAAGATTTTCCCCGCAGTAGGTTGCCATTACTTAATGCGGTAGACTGGTTGCCAAACAAGGCTATAGAACCCAATCTGTCCTGTTATTTGACGCATTGTTGGAGGGGAGAGACGTAAATTACCTTTCTCAATGATATTTGCGCGTAAGTGAATGCAACGAATTCGGCTGGAATTCGAACTCGTTAACTACCGGTCTCTCGTTCCGAGTCGATATCAACTGCGCCACAAAGCACATTTCCATTCTGCATTATATGCCAGTTGCCATGATTTCTTTGAAAAAGTAGTGGAATTATTTCCCGTTTTTTTTTTCTCCAGGCTTTTGAATTCAGAGTTCTGAAAGAAAGAAAGAAAGAGAAACACTATAACCTCTGTTTTTCATAAATTAACTAAAATTACATCTCATTGAAATTATCAGCATTTATTTACTAACAAATTAACTTTATATTGAATATTTTCCTTTGTTGAAATACTTTTTATTCCAGTTACATTCCATACTAGTGAGTTTTGTATGTTCCTTATATTTATGTTGTTCTAATTCTAAATCACAAAAGAAAAAAATAATATCAACTGCAAACAATTCGAAAATATGGACCTAATAAATAAGAACACATTTTCTGTGGAACTCGCTTCCTTATTTTTGCTATCCTGACGGCTACAACCTCCAGGAATTTAAATGTAAGGTCAATTCTCATCTCTTAACGACTGACCCTACTTCATTCCACACTGTCCTGTAGATCCTTTCCTTTCTCTCACCTTCGCAACTATCATCACACCTGTATTCCCATCCTTCCCTTGCTCCTTTCTAACTGGTTCGTCCTTCTCCTCATTCTCCACTAATCCTTTCAATCTTATGTAGCCTCCTGCACATCAGTGGCGTTCCCGCCTTGCTCGGGGTGATTTGATTAAAAAAAAAAAAAAGCTCGAAAATTATATAGTACGGGTATCACATGAGCAGTCTTCTGTAACTAATGTTCTAAATTAATGTTCTGTGACTCATGGGCTATATATATATATATATATATATATATATATATATATATATATATATATTCTGGAAGATATTGCTCCTCAGGTTAATGCCACAAAACTTACGACCGCCAAATGCATTAATGGATAACATGTCCTTATCACTGAACATGAAAAGGCGAGATTTGATCTACTAGGTGATCATCATGCAGCAAGATTCCTAAAGGGCACAGTAGTCTGCTGCTAGTAACCTTGCTACATTCAACAAATCGCAACACTCCTTGATGTCTAGCGTGGACATCGTGAGGTTTGACTCTGTTACATATACACTGCCAGAAACTTGACAATCAAAATTTAGATTACCGATAGAAGAATGATCCAGCATGCTCAGCAATTTTTCAGAATCTCAGTCCTATCCTATTTTTTTAGCCTTGATAAATCACAAAACAATTTACCACCCTACAACCCCATTTCTATAGACTCAAATTTGCAAACCAAATCGATTTTATCGTCATTCCAGGAAAAGTATTCTGAAGAGATTAATTCCTTACTTCTACCTTAAAATCTAAAACACGTCATACCATGTACATAGACGTGAACCTTCATATTCTATTGGTCAGAAGACAGTTCCATTCGGAGAAAAGCTTTATCAAGGTCATAGTTTGGGGATGCTAATGGGGGATTCCACGACAAGTATAACATTAAACTCTTCGTGTTTAGAATCAGCTATTATATATCTTCTAATTGTAGTTGAATCTGTTGCATTCACTTGCGCACAAATACCCTTAGGAAAGGTATTAATCCGTCTTTTCCCTCCAGTTATGGGTTAAATAATCGGACAGGTTGGGTTCTATAGCCTTGGCTGAAAGTAATGGCAGCCTACTGCGGGATAATCTTCTGCCCAGTCAGTCATGTCTCTTTCGAAACATAATAGCCCAAAGCGTATATCACGTATGTCACTTAACTGACTGACTGAAAATAATAGTTATTTAAGGCCTCTACTGGGCATAAAATGGGGCATCAGTTTTATATTGTTATGAAATAATAAATTGATCCCCCACTAATTACTACTTAATGATATAAAATATCTCTTTCCCCTCTAGCGATGAGTCAAATAACAGGACAGATTGGGTTCTATAGCCTTGGCTGGCAACCAGTCTACCCCAAAAAGTAATGGCAAACTACTGCGGGATAATCTTCTGCCCAGTCAGTCATGTTTCTTTCGAGACATGATCACCCAAAGCGTGTATCACGTATGGTACTTAACTGCCTGAATATATAGTTATTTCTCTACAAGAAAACATTTGGCATTCATTGACGAAGCAGCGAAACCTGTTTTCGGTTGAAATTCATAACATCTTTTTCTTAAAACGATTTTTCTGGAAAATAGCTTTTTAGTAGCTGTTATTGCCTTTCCAGTATTGTTAGGGGTTTGTTTCCTAACCTTTCATTTGAAGTAGTGTCGAATGTAACATTATCGATCCTACGTCTGGATTTTGTAATTTTAATTTTTAGCAGCTCTGATCAAGCGAGAAGCTTCATAGACAGTATAACCTATAAAACAAGTGGCAATATAAAATAATTTTAATCTCTTATCCGTTTTTTTTTTCTTGTGAATATGCAGAGGAAACTAATGGAAAGAACATGATTCTCGTCGATATCTTGAAGTCTTTTGTTAGTGAGAAAGTACAAATATTTGATCAATTTTTCTTAATATTTTTCTAACACTTTTTTATTTCTTGCCATACTCCACCCGTTCCAGCATCTGCTACTCTATCCGTCTTCCCCTGTTCTTCGTTTTATCCAATTATTCTCATTAGAATCTATCTTGAAAATTTATCAATCAACCATTCTCCCGTGCATTGTTTATTGCTTCCATATCTGATCTAAAGCCCCTGCTATGTTTCTCAAGATTCGTGACAAAATCCAAAGAATTATCAGAGAACTGTATCGTTATCGGCCATGATCTGATATTCAGACTCCAAGCATTTTCCTACAGTAGTGAGGTGTCTTCTGATTGTCTTTTTTATAAATGTTTTCACGGCAGCTGTTATAATGATCTCCCTTCCTTGTTATCGCTACCGGAGAAATTTAAGCGTACTGTTAAATTAGAAAATATGTCTTATAGTTTTACTACTAAAATAGCCGCATATAACCGTAATCTATGTCTCATAGATTACTATTAAAATAGCCACATATAACCGTAAACTATGTCTCATAGTTGTACAATTAAAATAGCCACATATAACCGTAAACTATGTCTCATAGTTTACAATTAAAATAGCCACATATAACCGTAAACTATGTCTCATATTTTTACTATTAAAATAGCCACATATAACCGTAAACTATGTCTCATAGTTTTACTGTTAAAATAGCCACATATAACCGTAAACTATGTCTGAGAGTTTTACTGTTAAAATAGCCGCATATAACCGTAAACTATGTTTCATAGTTTTACTGTTAAAATAGCCGCATATAACCGTAAACTATGTATCATAGGTTTACAATTAAAATAGCCGTATATAACCGTAAACTATGTCTCATAGTTTTACAATTAAAATAGCCACATATAAACTTAAACTATGTCTCATAGTTTTACTATTAAAATAGCCACATATAACCGTAAACTATGTCTCATAGTTTTACTGCTAAAATAGCCGCATATAAACGTAAACTATATCTCATAGTTTACTATAAAAATAGCCGCATATAACGGTAAACTATGTCTCATAATTTTACTATTAAAATAGCCACATATAACCGTAAATTATGTCCCATAATTTTACTATTAAAATAGCCGCATATAACCGTAAACTATATCTCATAGTTTTACTGTTAAAATAGCCGCATATAACGGTAAACTATGTCTCATAATTTTACTATTAAAATAGCCACATATAACCGTAAATTATGTCCCATAATTTTACTATTAAAATAGCCGCATATAACCGTAAACTATATCTCATAGTTTTACTGTTAAAATAGCCGCATATAGCGGTAAACTATATCTCATAGTTTTACTGTTAAAATAGTCGCATATAACCGTAAACTATGTCTCATAATTTTACTATTAAAATAGCCACATATAATCGTAAACTATGTCTCATAGTTTTACTGTTAAAATAACCACATATAAACAAACTATGTCTCATAGTTTTACTGTTAAAATAGCCACATATGACCGTAAACTGTGTTTCATAGTTTTACTATTAAAATAGCCGCATATAACCGTTACTTCTGTTCTAGTTTCTTTTTCGCTCCCGAGTAACATTCTTCTGATTTACGTTACATAAAATCTTCAAATATTTTAATGCAAGGCCAGTCACCATTTTGTTTTTTCTTGAAACATGTTCTTTTGTTTTCCTTCTAAGTAAAAACTTCTAATTCTCTTCAGTCCACGTCTTAGTAGCATTATCGCCTTGTTTGGGGTGAAATGATTAAAAGAGAACAAAACGAATGAGTATCAAAGAAACCTAACTTTCTTCTGATGACTTTAAATCTGGAAATCTTAAAAATCAAACAAATGCTTTCTGTATAAAATAGAATTTACGGGTTCAGCCTACAAACTACAAATTGGCGCCACTAATATTTATTCGTATAAATTATACTTTAATAGAAAGCAAGAACCAACGTGACCGCTTTGGCACAATTCTAAGAGATCCTTATCTTAACCAAAGAAAGCAAAGATAAGCGCTCATGTAGGGAAGGGAGCACCGAAGATATTTTAAATACACTAGACTAAAGCCAATGTTTATAGGAAAGCAAGCAAAGAGTAGAAAGACATATTTTCCAATGAGCTTGTAAATTAAGGTGATACATTTATAAGACGTATAGGTTTAGATAAAAATATATTTATTTGTCTGCGTATTCATTTTTATGTATATCTATATATGCGTGTGCGAGTAGTTAAACGAGGATTGGCATTTACTGAGATAAGAAAGTAAATCTGAAACCTATCCGAACAGACATGAGCTCTCATAAAACGCACTTACTCACCATCAGAATAATATATATATATATATATATATATATATATATATATATATAGTGATGATCATCCACGTATACTGTCTTAATATGTATAGGAAAGAATATTAATAAAAAGTTTTGAATTTAAAAACGTACTTTTTTAAACAGTATTTGTTTATTTTTATAGTGTTTTATATTTCAGACCGCCCTCGGTCCTTCATCAGAAACAAGTGATTTTTAAATTAGAATTGGAAACGTATTTTTACGATGGCGTCCTAATACTTTTTTGTTTACATCACGTGGTTCTTTCCTATATATATATATATATATATATATATATATATATATATATATATACAAAGTGTGTTCATGTGTTGGGAAATATGTGACAAAATTGGAAAAAAATTCGTGTGATACGTTTCGTTCATTAAGGACTTCATCAGACTAAATTGATAACGTTGGTGCAACTTCACATGCTCTCGATTGAGAGATGTTGGGATTTTTTTTTACTTCGAGGTGGGAGTATAATCTAGCCAATTTCGTTTCTTTTTCTTTTTTTCATCTGATTTGCTATTAGATATCCCACATTAGATATGAAATATTTTAAGTGCTAGGCCGCATATTTTTAGTGGTTGAACAAGGCTCTCTCTAAACAATTTCATTTTAGGAAATTGTGTTTTTCTTTGATCAAAGTAGCATATTTCATGTCAAACCTTTGTCCAGCCTTGTAATCAAATAATGCATTTTAGGTATTGTCTTGTAAACTGTCCTTCTGTGTTTATATAAATTTTTATTTAGACTACCAGTATAGCCCGGTGTTGCTCGGGTGTCATGAAAGCTTTAAAACTAATCCATGGTCCTGGAGTTCAGACTCTTTGGACGTTGTCACGAAAGACTAAAAAGCAATAGTTGTTTCCAGTTAAAGTGAAACTGTAGACTGAAAGAAAAATTAATGGATGTATGTCAAATTTTGATTTCCTGGTATTGATATCAAATAAGTTTTTTTCGTCGTAAAATGAATTTTGAAGGCTAAATCAGTCCTCTAAGTAAATGGTATCATGGCTGAGATTAAGAACTACAATTATAGCTACTTAGAGCCAAACCCGAAGCAAAAACTAAAATAAAATGGCTGAAAAAATAGAGATATACAGGCAGATAAACACACACACAAACATCTTGCCTTTTATGTATATAGATATTATCGATTTTCTGCAATATTGTAAGAATTGCAACTTGAAACTTCTGAATATCGTTTCTTATGTCTTTGTCTATGAGTGTATCAAATTTGATTAAAATCAGACCTCTCCTTCTATGACCCGATTTTTTTCGATTATCGATTTTCGATATTGATCGGGTGTACCTCGACACAAAACCTAGCTAAGTTTCCAATGAACTCTAAGTTTTAATCTATTGTCAAAGCAATTAAGCATAATATCTAGAAAAGATAAATAATTGTATTTTTCCATTTCGCATGTGTTGCATAACCTAGAGACAAGGATAACGAAAATTAAACTACAACCAAAACGATATATATGCTGCATACCCTTCATTGGAGTGCAATGGATATCGACTCTGAACGACAAATCGGGGAGCTGAGTTCGCGTTCCAGTTGAATTCTTTGCATTCACTTACGCACAAATACCCAAGGGAAAGGTATTAATCCGTCTCTTCCCCTCAGTTATGGGTCAAATAGTAAGACAGATTGGGTTCTATAGCCTTGGTCAGCAACCATTCTACTGCAGAAAACAATGACAACCTACTGCGCGATAATCTTCTGCCCAGTCAGCATGTCTCTTTCGAGACATGATCGCCCAAAGCGTGTATCACGTATGGCACTCAACTGACCCTTCGAGTAATATAAATATATAATGTGTGTGCGTTGAGGGGTGCGTGGTACATAAATCCTGAGTGTCTTTAGAAAACAAATATTCTTGAAACAATATTAATAAAAATATTCTTGAAAAAATATTCATGCAAATTGTCATATATAAGTAAAATTTATCTTTAAAAGGACAATATGAATAAAAAATAGAAAAATTATCAGTGGACTAAGCCCGCTGCTTAGATAATTTTTTTCTTGTCTTTTTATTCACAAAGTGTTTTTACTGCAGATAAGGAATGTAAAAATGTTCCATATTTTTTTATTTTCCAAGCGCTTTCAGCCACTTCAAGGATATTGTTTTCCGATGTCGTTAAATATATATATATATATATATATATATATATATATATATATATAAAGTGAGAGAGATAGAGAGAGCGAGAGATATGGTGCGTTGGGTAAATTGTTGTCATTTGATATCTTTTTTATTTTTGCGCATGCGCGTTGATTTTGTCGACTGCACAGTATAGTATGGTCAGTTGGGTACCGTCTGTGTCAAAAAGAGCACCATGACGCAAATCACAAATCCAGAAATTTAGAAATCACATGCTGTAATGCTTGGAATTCATATCGGAATCTTTAATACGGAAATTTCAAAGTGTTTTGCTGTCAATCTGAGAATAGTGCAGAGGAGTCGTAACGAGTTGGATAAGTCTAATGATGATCACAATGTTTGAAGTAAACACTAGTGATGGCTACATTGGCCTACATAAAGGGCCTACATAATTGGCCTACATAAAGGGCCTTGATGAGATACTGATGTTCTTTTGGACAAAATGTGGTTGCTAGTAGACCCTATGTCAGGCAACAGGACTCTACATCACACTCATGCAGGAAAAAATTAATAAAAACAAATTTAATTACACACACACACACACACACACACACACACACACACACACACACATATATATATATATATTCCTCTACACCTGGAATTATATATATATATATAATTATAGGTGAAGAGGACTCAAGGTTCTTTTTTGAGTGCTCTGGCATTTATTTTATTATAAACAGTGCTCAATATAATGAGTATTTATTTATATAATTATATAGTTATTATATATTATATATATTATATATTATTTATTATAGACAGTGCTCAATATAATGAGTATTTATTTATATAAATATATAGTTATGTATCAAATGTACATTGCGACACGGAAATTTCGATGTTTCGAGATTCTCATCATCAGGCAATGTTGATGTTAGTTGTGCAGATGATTTACATTTAAATGACAAAAACCTTTAGGTTTGCTGTGTATGTATATGGGTGTTTCTTGTGGCTAATCTGAATGGAGATTCATTTTGAGATTTGGCCCCAAAGAATACATACTAACCAACTTTTTCTCTTTTTTCCTTTTTTCCCTTTTTTTCCCCTTATCCTACCCTTCCCTTGTTTATTTCTCTCCTTAATGTTAATATGCCTTTATATATATATATATATAGATCTATCTATCGCCCGGTTCACAATCCGCCCACATCTATTGAACAGGTTTAGAGGCTCATCCCTTGTTCCCTGTTTAGGATGTGGTTTCCGGCTTTCTCTTCTCCAATCTTCTCACTTTGTTTTTTTTTTTTTAATTGGAGTAGATAGATCTTACTATCGCCCGGTTCACACTCCACCCACATCTATTGAACAGGTTAAGAGGCTCATCACTTGTTCCCTGTTTAGTGTTTAGGATGTGGTTTCCGGTTTTCTTTTTTCCAATCTTTTCACTATTACGTAGCTCCCTGCACATCAGTGGAATTACCGCCTTGCTCGGAGTGATGCGATTAAAATATATATATATATATATATATATATATATATATATATGTGTGTGTGTGTGTGTGTGTGTGTGTGTGCTTGAATTTACATACATACAATGTTTTATTAGTTTCAGTTATATTCCTATAGCATAAATAGGAGATGATGTGTGCGAAATGCACAAGCCTATTTTACAATTGTTGTGTCTTTTATTCTGATTTTTCCCAAAGAAGCATAAGTCACTTTTTTCTTCAACCTCCTATGCGTTACATACAGGGTAGAGATTTTTCTCCAACCTTGGATAGCAGTCTGTCTAGTAATCAGAATTCAAATCTGTGAAGAAAAGAAAGGAAAAGCACTCCATTATCATTACTATGAAATCCCGTCAATTCACAGATAATACATAATAAGAATATCTGGAGAGCCATGATCTTGTACGTTTTGACGTACCATAGTATCATATTTTTTTAATCATTTCATCCAAAGCAAGGCGGGACTACCAATAATGTGCAGTGCGTTACAGTGAGAGAAAAGACTGGGTAGAGAGGGTATTGATGAAAGGGTAAAAGATGAACGGGATTCAAGAAGATAGAAGATAGCAATTGCTGCCATATCTGGTCGGGTGCCCCTGCAGCTCTCCTTGGGTTTCTTGACAAAATACAAAGGAGGATCTGTAACGTGGTTGATACTGACTTGGCAGACCGGCTGCAGCCGCTCTCTCACCGCCTCAGCACGAATTTACACGAGATACTAGATTAGCAACTAGGTCCCACCCTTTTACAGTTAAACAAATAAGATGTAACCGTAAATTCTACTCCAACAGCTTCTTTTCTCGCGCTTCCCGTCTGTGGAACTCCCTTCCACAAGTCTGCTTTCCCGACAGCTACAATCTCCAGGTGTTTAAATGTAGGGTCAATAGACACCTCCTATCACACTAACTCCCAATTATTCTCAAAAGACTCTCATCTACCCAACCCTCATTCTCGGTATCCTTACCCGCCTATCACCCACCCTCTGACATTTCCTATATTTAATCATCCTTTCTCCACTCTATGTAGCCCCCTGCGCAGTAGTGGCAGTGACATGCCTTGCTCGGAGTGAAACGCTTATAAAAAAAAAATGTTGCGTTTACTTTTTTGAAAATTGTAGCTAACAGGGAAACAACTAAACGGGATGGAGTTCCACTGGCGGGAAGTGCGAGAAAAAAAAACTGTTGAAGTAGAAGCGGCGCTTACTTTAAACTATTTCAATAGTAAACGGGTGGGTTCTAGATGACAATATAGTAGCATGTTTAAATTCATCTGGGGAAAAAAGAATCGTCATTGTAAAAGAGTCACCTGGGAAAAAGGGTTGTCAGAGCAGTTGTCATGAAAATATTTACAGAAAAGAAAGAGGGAAGCCTTGTCATGAATATATGGTTTCGCAATAAAAAAATACATACTCACAAAAATATCGTTCCCTTTATTCTTCTGTGTCGTGTCCCTCCAGACCGTAGGTGATCATGACATTTTACATCTCACCATCCCTAGTGGCTCTTAGCACGCTTTCTCCTGTTACCCAACCCCGACCCAGTTCTGCCGTCCACTTGCTCAAGCCCATCAAGTATGTTACTTGTTGCTTTCCCCTATCTCTCTTTTCCTCTGACCCGTGAGTATCAGATTCTCCAAGCCCTACTTTCTCATTACCTGTCCTAGAAACGTCAGCTGTATTTTTTATGTTTTTATTAATTTTCTTTTCCTTTCAATCCTCTCCTCTCGTTGCTCACATGATCGGTCCATAGTATTCTCAGCATCCTTCTGTAGAAACACTTTTCGGTTGCTTCAAGTCTCTTCTTGATCTTTGAGGAGATTGTGTAGCTTTTATTTTAATATTGAAGAACAGACATCACATAACAATCCAGTACAAATGCTTCTTTGCCCATAGCTATTCACCCTTGAATCTCGGTTTCGTATTTTCCGTTTTATGTCAGAACATTTCCCAGGTATTTAAATTTCTGTACCTGCTTGATTTTAATATCTTTAGAATTTAGTATATTTATATTTTATGCTCCTCCTTTTACTGATGACCACGCATTCTGTTTTCTTGTAGTTTATTTGTAGTCTTTTCTTTCCACTTTTTTTTTATTCAGATACGACTGATATATCTATATATAATTTTATTTAGCTCTTTTTATTTTATGATTGTATTAGTGTATGGAATTTTGTCTATACCATTAGCTCTATTTCTATTTTTTTTTTTATTCTATTTTTTAAAACATCAATGTTAAAGAAAAGGAATGAAACAGCCATGAAATAAAACGCAATTTATTTATTTTCTAATGATATATCTGTATATGTACCAGTTGTTCTAGTTTACTATATTGTTTTAAATTTTATGGGAGAAGAGTTGAAATTATTGCTTGTTCATTGGGCAGCATGTATTATGGAACAGCAGCAGCAATGTGTATGTCAGAATCAAAGTAAATTAATTGAGTGTCTGTCCCTCATATGTGCATAAAGTGATTACCATATCAAGACTAAGGGCTATCGTTTATTCTGTTAATTCGTCGTTTGAAGTGGGTGTTATGGAGTCATAATGTTCAATAGGTGTTAATGTAACGGATCACGAACCGTTTTCACATAATTTTAAACTCAGATTGCTGATTGTATTTTGCGTCCTTATTCATTAAGTCAGCTGCACGTCAAATATTAATTGTTAAGCATTAAAAACATGGAATAATCTGTACTTCAATGTCAGAAGAAATACTCATTGGAAGATACACAAAATACGTTAGCTAGAATTGGACAGTGCATTTTTCGAAAAGTTGAAGAAATGTGCACGAGAAGTGGTCAGATAGATTTTTATATTTTCGAGGAGAAAATCTAATCGAACTGCTAAAAAATAAGCAAATAAAATGAAAAAAAGTACATGCAATTTGCTTCCTACTCCTGTAAATGTACCAAAATATTGTGACTAAATCAAATAGCATATTATATCGACATGGTGCCTTATGTCTATCTTTTACGCAGCTTCTAAGAATTCTTTCCTTTAGGTTAAGTATGGGTGGTCATCTCGGCTTAAGATGAATTTCCTTCAGATAGTCGCCCAACCAGTCCCCGATACTGATTAGTTTATTGAAGGCCCGCAGAATAAGTGGTGTTAAAAGCGAATAACCATATGTCAAGTGCTGTCATAGTTACATTCGGACAGAGCTGACCGCGGGGGATAATGGAATAAGCATTTGGTCAGAATGGGAAGACCGGACATTGTGCTGAATAGAATAGTGTGCCGAGAAAGATGCTTTTCCAGCCCGACATAAGAGGAAACATTTCCTGAATTTGATGTAGTTTGTAAATGGACAAAGTTTTGCGAAACACTGAACTTGAACGTTACGTACACACGCGCAATCACAGAGATGCAGCTGGTATCCACACTATTTATTTTAAATACGGATATATATATATATATATATATATATATGTGTGTGTGTGTGTGTGTGTGTGTGTGTGTGTGTGCGCGCGTGTGCGTGTGCGTGTGTGTGTGCATAAAGTGTTGATGGAATACTCATATAAAAAAAATGAATATAGGTATCTTACATAAGCACAATAGATTGAATTGCTTTTTACGGCTTATCACATCCTTGTAGGTTTTTCGATGAGTTGATTTATCGCTACAAGTGAAATCTTAACATTGTTTTCACAATAAAAATATCACCGTGAATAGATTCTGTACTGGCGCCTGCAAATGAAAATGTATAAGAAAATTTCAAGCACTAAGTAACTCATTGTAGGCACGAGATATCTCGTAGTCATTGTCATTATAAAAATTACCAACTATGAATTAACTCGTGGTTCGCAGTCAAAATATTAAAGCCGAATCATATTTTGGGGTTTGAAAGATTTTTATTTTTAAGTTTGCGAGTGAATATAACATTAACAATTTTTTGGGAATAAAAAATGTTTATTTTTTACAACTATTTAACACATATCTGGGAGGGGGAGATGAAAATATTTGAATTAATGTAAATATATATTTTGACCATATTTGTAAAATACAACCATAGATATTTGTTTAATATATCTGGTCAGATAAAAAAATGTAACATTGTTGACAGTTCGACGTGTGTGTAATGGTTAACAAATTTGTCTCGTTAAATCAGTTACGACTGGATAGCGACTTCGATTCTCAGTGGATGCATTACAACTTCCGCAACATCTAAGATATACCTAGAAAATCATTTATCCATTTGAGTTGTAGAAAAGCAATTTCTGACATTTCAAAATCGCGTAATGGTTAACAAGCTTGTCTTACTAAAACATTTACGATTTAATAGTGAGTACAATCATGCAGGAGTGTCACATAGTTCTGGCTTTTTGTCACATAGCTCCTCTTAGAAGACCCCGATCAAGAATTAAGTGCACAATCGTGGGAAAAAATATTGAATTCACACATCATTCACAAATGTTAATTCTCAACATGACACCAACTTTATCAGCAGATTTAATTCATTTTGAAAGTTTTAGATAAAAAACTTAATTAAAATTCAAGCTGATGAATTACTGATGCACTATTGTAAATGATATATATATATATATATATATATATATATATATATATATATATATATATATATGCGTGTGTGTGTATGTGTGTGTGTGTAAACTATATATTAACGTAATAACCATCCAAGCCAATCTGTAGAAGTTCTGCAGTGCAAGCAAAGTTATATAAGTTCTGGCCTTCTCTTGACGAAAAGAGATTTGTTAACTAATATTACAGGCCTGAATATTCGAAAAATCTTTTTTGAGAAAAATATCCACTCTATCGGAGGATTCGTACCTGTGTATATCAAGAAAAAATGACAGATATGAATCTCTGACAAGCTGGGTTCTCTTAAAGGAACTATTTACCTTTACTATTTATCGATCGGTAGAAATTTGTGTCTGAGTCGATATAAGTACGCCTGATCTCACGACGCTTTTCTCTTACTTAATAGGACGCAAATGGAAATGCTACAAATACAAGTTGTATGTAAATACAAGCATTTATGAACCCAGATTTCAACAGCGTAAAGAAATCATCTGTTGTAGATTTGAATTGATTCATCATTCATTGAATGCTGCGTTTAAGCTGAAACAGAGTGTCGCAATTCCGTGTTGGATGCTACGAAATTCTCTGAATTCTGAATTTTGAACGTAGCATCACTCATCTAAGTTCTAATGGATTCTGAAGATAAGATTTACTCACATTAATTATCTATCTATCTATCTATCTATCTATCTATCTATCTATCGGTAATAAACAAACACTTCTTTACCTTCTTTAATTTTACTCAACTCATTGTGACAGCCTTCAAGACATAACCCATATATATATATATATATATATATATATATATATATATATATATATATATATAATTGCTGATGACCACTGAAGTGCAGATGAACAGGTCCGCCTACAAACTCTGAAGTCGGGATGTTCAAAGTAACATAAATAAGCTTGGTCACGAGTGACTCTGATGATAAATCTTCGTCGCCATGTCCATGTGGCCTTGTTAGAGGCCGGAAGTAAGACACGGAAACAAGAAGGTAATTTCAGACAGCGTCTTAGTATAACAGAACAATATATACAATAATAATATTAATAATCAATAAAATAGAAGTGTAAGTCCGAACGGTACAGTTACGCTTTTTCAAGACTGTCACTAGACTGTGTCACAGCTGCGTTCCGGAAGTCACGCAGGTTAGTATTACAATGACTGAGGAAAAGTTCATTCCTATACATAGAGCACCATAACATATACCGATGTAGATTCTCACCTGATACAAGGCTCAGGATCACACGAGTTAAAGAGTTACATAAGTAATGTATAACCTTTTCCGCCCAAAATACGATTTACAAAAGAAAATATTCCGAACCTGGATGGTGGCGACGGGGTGCCACATCAAAGACGGAAACACAAGCAATAGCCGACAAAGATACGATTGACATTGAAGGCAGAAAACCCAAGCGGCAACAATGGCTTGAAAGAAAACAGCCGAAAAAGATCCGATGATTTCAATTAAGTGACAACACGAAAAACCAAAAGTTCGTAGGAATTTTGAGTTATATATATCTGGTGATTTTGGCCGCAAACATAAGATATATATATATATATATATATATATATATATATATATATATAACGGAAAACTCCAGCTGAATAACAACTTCCCAAAAGCTCCTGGGTGTGCGCAATCTTTCTCCGGCCACTCCCCACTCCACACAACCCTCACCGACGGAGAATAAAAATATGTTTCTATTTTTATATGTATATGTTCCAGTTCCTCGTTGTCTGTCAAAACAATTGTTGTTTTCCAACGGCATCTGTGTTATATAACGCATTCAAAATGGCGATGATGTGTGAAATGTTAGCTATTGATGAAAGAGAAGGCGATATGAAATATAGATAATATGTATAAAGGGGGTAGATAACAACAAAAAAGGTTACAAAAAGTGTTTAGATAGGTACCCTAACCCAGGAGTCTAGATCCTAAATTGCATGTTCTTGGAAAAAATTTGGTCTTATTTCATTTATAAAATCGATGAAATTATGTTAAATCTATCCCGTGGAAATATAATGGCGTGTTCTAAGATAAAACAGATCAAGTGCTGAAACTAAAGTATGATGATAATGTGAATAGTTGACATTGACATAGAAATAGAATAGAGAGAGGCTTGAGAATTGCCGTCGGTCGAAAAGTGATTGCCTCTCAACAAAGCTATATAAATTACTAGCAGTATAACCCGGCGTTGCTCGGGTATAATGAAAGCTTTAAAACTAATCCATGGTCCTGGAGCTCAGGCACTTTGGACGTTGGCACGAAAGACTAAAATCAATAGTTGTTTCCAGTTAAAGCGAAACCGTAGACTGAAAGAAAATGAATGGATGTAAGTCAAATTTTGATTTCCTGGTATCGATATCAAAGAAGTTTTTTCGTCGTAAAATGAATTTTGAAGGCTAAATAAGTCCTCTGAGTAAATGGTATCATGGCTGAGACTAAGAACTACAATTATAGCTACTTATAGCCGAACCCGAAGCAAAAACTAAAATAAAATGGCTGAAAAAATAGAGACATACAGGCAGATAAACAGACACACACAAATATCTTGCCTTATATATATATATATATATATATATATATATATATATATATATATTGAAAAACAGTAGCCACTCTAGCGTGTACGCATCGCTCATTCAGTAAAATGAATTGGATCACTCTACCTATTGGGCGTGTAATATGATATGCGGTAAAAAGACTGCCTTTTTCCACCGAACGCCCCGTGGCCCAGGGGTAGAGTGGCCGACTGACGCCAATTCTGTCGGGTTTCGAGCCTGGGTTAAGGAGCAATCGTAGTCTAACCGTACAGATGAGCTGCGAAACAGATCTGTCTGCGGATGACTATATATATATATATATATATATATTATCGATTTTCTGCACTATTGTTTATAGAAATGCAACCTTGAAAATTTCTGCATATCGTTTCTTATGTTTTTATCTATGAGTGTATCAAATTTGATTAAATTCGGACTATTCCTTCTATAACCCGATTTTTTCGATTTTCGATATTCATCGGGGGTACCTCGACACAAAACCTAGCTCAGAATACTCGCAGATGCTTATAGTACAACTGTGTAAGTTTTCAAGAAAATCGGTTTAACCGTTTCTGAGTTTATAGTTAACGGACACACACACACACACACACACACACACACACACACACACACACACACACACAGAGAGAGAGATAAAGTTCCATCTATAAATAAGTTTAGATTTTGAATTCAACGTTGAATAGTAAGTGTTGAACATCTGCAGATGTGCAATACGGGAAGCCCAATTGAAAGCAGAGATGTTCATCATGAGTGGAGGAAAGATGGTTCAAAACTTATTGGAAATGTGATAGAAAATTAATTACGTAAAAAATTAGATTACAATGGAAAGCATAACTACAACGTATTGTGAGATGTTGCTCGACAATGGAGTCTTGAGGAATTTGCACACACACACACACAAACACACACACATCTATAGTGTTATGATAATGTTTAGAGCCAAGATTGTTGTATTTTCAGTAGTTTTACTGATAAAAAATATGTCGCAAATAGGTTTACTATCGTAAACGTCTCGATATCGGGTGAGCTTAGAGCGTTGATAGTTTTAGAGCAAAGAATTTGTCACTTTAACCGAGCAGGTTCATGACGACTTTAAAGTTTCGTGGGGACACCGTTATAGTGCCCTCACTCATCATGGCTGGGTTTCTTTGGTGAAGGCATCATAAGGGTTTCCTCACGAAACTTTGAAGTCGGCATGAACCTGCTCAGTTAAAGTGATAAATTCTTTGAACTAAAACTCTCTGTCTCTCTTTCTGTCTGTCTGTCTGTCTGTCTGTCTCTCTCTCTCTCTCTCTATATATATATATATATATATATATTTAACGAAACTTGGTTATAAGCAACCGACAATTTGTAATGAATTATTTTGAACATTATTTTTACCGATACTCGTATTTAAGTAGATATTCTGTTTTTAATTAAACAGTATTTTATATTTATATCTACCGGCCTGATTATTTCACGATAAAATTTTATGACGAAAATATGTGCTATACAGCAGGATTCGAACCTGCGACCCCTATTTACATGGTCGAGTGGTTAAGACAGTACCAGATCAAATGGTAGCTTCCCCTATGTAAACAGGGGTCGCAGGTTCGAATCCTGCTGGATAGCACACATTTTTGTCATAAAAATTTATCGTGAAATAATCAGGCCGGTCGATATAAATATAAAATACTGTTTAATTAAAAACAGAATATCTACTTAAATACGAGTATCGGTAAAAATAATGTTCAAAATAATTCATTACATATATAGATATATATATGAGTGTGTGTGTGTGTGTGTGTGTGTGTGTGTGTGTGTGTGTGTGTGGATTCCGGGAATGGGAACCGCACAAAATAATGAACAATAAACCAGATATTTGAGATAGAAAAATAACTATATTATACGTAAAGATACAAACTTGAACGCAGGTTAGTCATCCAGGAATACGATTAGTAAGAAATATATATACACGTCTCTGAAGTGAAGCCGTAGTAGAATT
This sequence comes from Ascarosepion bandense, assembly GCA_037127315.1. Taxonomy (NCBI): domain Eukaryota; kingdom Metazoa; phylum Mollusca; class Cephalopoda; order Sepiida; family Sepiidae; genus Ascarosepion; species Ascarosepion bandense. The sequence continues at coordinate 152,758 of JBBBDQ010000871.1, read as the reverse complement.
AGTATGTCCTCGTCAGAAGCTGACGTGTGCTGCAGGATAATCTCCTGTCTGAGTGGAGCTTAGAGATACTATGTACTATTGACGCCGTATTCTCCGTGAAACCGCAGTATCTGACGGTATCTGTCGGACTCTTACGGTAACTCCCGTATCTCCCTATGGCCGGAGTATATGCAAACTCAAGTCGAGTCCATTTTCATATAAAAAGGGGAGGCCCCACAGGAATATATATATATATATATATATATATATATATATATA
>JBBBDQ010000871.1:85000-150000 GCA_037127315.1 Ascarosepion bandense | reverse complement strand
GGGGTACCTTGACACAAAACCTAGCTAAGAAGAATCGCAGACGCTTATAGTACAACTGTGTAAGTTTTCAAGAAAATCGGTTCAGCCGTTTTGGAGTCTATAGGTAACGGATACACACACACACAGACACACACACACACACACACAGACAAAGTTCCATTTATAAATAAGTTAAGATAAGATTAAGATATGAATTACATGTAAAACATAAAAATTCTCATTTTCAAACACCGACCCGCGTTTTCACACAGCAAAAACCTTAATCTACACGTATCTAAGATACACAGAACATTTTCGTTCCGATCTACCAATAACCAGAACAAATAGTAAATCAGATGTTTTTTAAATGATTTTTTTTTTGTAGCTCCGTTTGCTTTATCGTTATTTGAAACATCTGTTTGTTTTTTTTTTAGGTTTCTTAAAGGATTTATGTGCCTCTGTGGTAATGTTCTTTGGTTGTTGATTTCTATAGTGGCAGTGATTATTTATTGAAATATTAAGATCATGTGATTTGTGTTTTGGCTCGACTATGTTTATATGATGGTCATTAATGCATTATGTGTAATTTTAAGAAATTCATCAATATCAATAAATCAGAAAATAATTTTAAAAAAAACATATGAGCTACGAATGCACACATAGACACAAGTAAACATAAAAAAGCAACCAATAAAAAATAACAACGCAATCTAAACTTTATTTATAAATGGAACTTTGTCTCTGTGTGTATGTGTGTGTGTTTGTGTGTGTGTGTGTCCCTTACCTATAGACTCCGAAACTGCTGAACCGATTTTCTTGAAAATTTTCACAGTTGTACTATAAGCGTCTGCAAGTGTTATTAGATAGGTTTTGTGTCGAGGTAACCCCCGATAAATATTGAAAATCGATAATCGAAAAAAATCGGGTTATAGAAGGAGTAGTCCGATTTTTATCAAATTTGATACACTCATAGACAAAGACATATGAAACGATATTCAGAAGTTTCAAGGTTGCAGTTCTTACAATAGTGCAGAAAATCGATAATATATATAGATGTAAAAGACAAGATGTTTGTGTGTGTGTCTGTTTATCTCCCTGTATGCCTGCATTTTTTTCAGCCATTTTATTTTAGTTTTTGCTTTGGGTTTGGCTCTAAATAGGTGTAATTGTAGTTCTTAGTCTCAGCCATGATAACATTTACTCAGAGGACTTATTTAGCCTTCAAAATTCAGTTTACGACGAAAAAAACTTATTTGATATCGATACCAGGAAATCAAAATTTGACTTACATCCATTCATTTTTCATTCAGTCTACTGTTTCGCTTTAACTGGAAACAACTATTGCTTTTTAGTCTTTCGTGCCAACGTCCAAAGAGTCTGAGCTCTAGGACCATGGATTAGTTTTAAAGCTTTCCTTATACCCGAGCAACGCCGGGCCATACTGCTTGTCAATAATAAATTAAACAAACATCATTAGAAAATATCTGCAAAACTGCATTCAGATTCATAATTATAGGCCACTCAGTTGCGCTTAGAATGAGCTGAAACCTAACCTTTAAGACCCAACCGATAACCGTTAGAATAATGGAATAGGCCTACCTACAATGCATCATAGACCAGCATATATAAATAGAAAAAATAATAAGCAATTTGTCAAACGTTCTATTTGAAGCAGGAAAAATGTACAGTAATTTTTAACAGTTTTTCGGTTAGATTTCTTACCATAACGCACACCACTGAAGATGACCTCGGAAAGAGGTTGAAAGTACTTGCTTACCTTAAGAAATGAACGAAAATAAACTCTGTCAACGTTACAGCTCATCTCTGACATCTTTTGATTGTAATACGCGAAAGATTATCCGTGAGTATGAACGGATTTTATTAAAAATAAGCAAACATTTTGTTTGCAATTTATTTAATCTGACGTTTAAAAGAAAATTTGCTGCCTAAATACACAAATTTTAATATATATATATGTATATATATATATATATATATATATATATATATATATATATATATATATATACAATTGGATTATATGTGGCACTTAGCTGACTAATGTTACTTTCAGCATCTCGGTTTCAGAGGTTCGTAGGCAGACCTGTCTATACTTCAGCTATTTAGTGTTTGTATTCGTTTATTTTTTTTTAATAATTTGAATTCTCTACTGCTATTAATTTTATCTTAAAACAAACATTAGTCATTTTTAACGACCGCCAGAAATATTTTCAAGCACATATTCAAACGTCCTTTTTTTAATTATTTTTAAAATATTTTTTCATACAATCGTTCCATACCAAGCAAGGCAGAAATGCCACTTGTGCACAGGGTGTTACAATGAAGGAATAAAAAAGGTACAGGAGATGCCGAAGAAAAGATAAGAGACGGATGGGCATCAAGTCGACAAAAGTGAATTTAAACTTGTGGAGATTGTAGCTATTAGGGAAGCAAATAAATGAAAGAGAGTTTAAAAAAGGGGAGTGCGAGAAAAGAAACTGTCGGAGTAGAAGAGTTTGTTACATTTAAAAATTTCAACGTTAAATTCCAATCTAGTAGCATGAGTATATATAAGTGGTTGAGGTAACAGGAAAAAATGTCTCATCAGATTTAATTTTAAGAAAAGGTTAATTTTCAAGAGCAGGATTTATGTTTGAGTAAATGTAAAATATACGACCACGGTTTTCATAATATTATTTACCAAAATATTATGTGATCTTCAGTAATAGTAAATAGAGGTAAAATCTGCACTAATCTATATTCACCAAAGATGATTTTATTCTTCATTTTTTTTTCATAATTATAATTATTTTGTAATTATAATTATTACACCAAATTTGATATTTCTTGCAAAAATATTTTTCTTTTTATCCGAAATTTTTTGATGGATAGACGAATAAAATTTGAGAAACATATACACCCGCACACATATACATATATAACTGCAATTCGTGACACACACCCATGCAAGCCCAATCATTATCACATCTCCAATTCCTGATAGTAGCAAAAATACGGTTATAGTCGAGTGGACCCATAGAGATAGGGGTGTCGCCAAGACAAGATGCACTTACTGTAGTGTTCGTAAATAAACACTGAGAAATATATGCAGTCGCCATATCAGCAGGACGTACAGTCGAAGACTTTCACCAAAGGCTCACCCAATTTCTCATCGAGCACTGATCCGATTCCAGAAAAAGGCTACACAAATCCTGAGATAATATGTTAAACAAACAATTCTATGCTATACGATGTCGTCAAACACAAACGCGCGCACACAAACACACACACACACAGACTGAAATGTGAACACGACGTCATCGCAAACGTCAAAAATGATTAGTATATACAATTACATATTTACAAGTCCAAATATAGACATGTAACTTCACACACAGAAACACACGCGCAATCGCGTACATACACAACACAAATATATATATATATATATATATATATATATATTGTAAGAATAAGAGCTGTAGTAGATTAAAACAAGCTAAAAACTTAAAATATATAATAAACTGGGGCTCGATAACAAAATCGATAAAACTTGAATATAATATTTAAACTTATTTATAAATAGAACTTTGTCTGTGTGTGTGTCTGTGTGTGTGTCCGTTACCTATAGACTCCGAAACGGCTGAAACAATTTTCTTGTCGAGGTTCTTCCAATGTATATCGAAAATCGATAATCGAAAAATTCGGGTTATAGAAGGAATAGTCCGATTTTAATCAAATTTGATACACTCATAGACAGAGACATAAGAAACGATATTCAGAAGTTTCAAGGTTGCAGTTCTTACAATAGTGCAGAAAATCGATAATATATATATATATATATATAATAGGTAAGATGTTTGTGTGTGTGTCTGTTTATCTGTCTGTATGCCCTTTATACAAATCCACAATTTTTGACCGATTCTCACCAAACATCACACAAATATTCTTTAGGCTGAGTCTAAGCTCCAGGACCATGGATTAGTTTTAAAGCTTTCATTATACCCGAGCAACGCCGTACTGTACTGCTAGTATTGTAATAATTATACTAAATCTGCTACTCAAGTTTCATCCACCTGATGAGTGGCATTGCATAAAAATCAAGCTTTGGATTTTATATATATATGAAACGATTTGTTTTAACGTTATTTTTTATCGATGCTTGTATTTAAGTAGATATTCTGTTTATAATCAAACATTATTATATACATATTTCTACCGGTCTGATTATTTACGATAAATCCTTATTACCAACATTTGCGTCATTCGGCAGGAATCGAAGCTGTGACCCCTATCCACATATGGGAAACTACCATGTGATCTGGTGCGTCTTTGACCTCTCGCCCACGAATGACAATCAGTCCAAACAAATTCAAATTAAGCCTATAGCACAATTTTCATATTCATCGTAATAATATTTTCTGCTCTGAAGTGTATTCTAATGTCAACAAATGTAAACATGTTACGGAAATTTAGGAAGATTAGCGAAACTTGCTTATAAACAACCGACAATTTGAAATATTTGTTTGAACATTATTTTTTATCGATACTCGTATTTAAGTAGATATTCTGTTTATTAAAATAAACGGTAGAAATAAATATATAATACTGTTTAAGTATAACCAAGTTTCTTTAATCTTCGTTATTTTCCGTAACACACACACACACACACACACACACACACGCACACACACACACGCATATATATATATATTATGAACTTCAATAAGATCTCGCTGATTTAAAGCAGATAGGTTTCCCAGAACTTCTTGTATCTAGTTTCAGATGCTAAGGCATCTATAAGAACCTACTGTAAGCAAGCTTGGAATTAAATGTATGTTATTTCACCGATGTGTAAACGACTTTATATTAAATAACGTTAAGGATGTCGGATTTCGTGCCAAAGAAAATGTATTTGCGAGGAATTTTACTGCATTAATTTGCTTGATGTAGTACATTATGACCTGTTCAAACCGCCCGAAACCATTGGTGTAGATTGCTATCGACTACAGTTGATGCTTTTGAGCCTAGCATTGAAGAAAAAACGACCGCTATACGATCAGAAAATGATTTGCAACATGACAACGCTAGGCCATATGTTGCAAAACAGGTTAAAACCTAATTGGAAACACTTAAATGGGAAGTTTTACTCAACCCACAATACTCACCAGACATTGACCTCTCTTATTTTCATTTTCTCAAATCGATGGTACATAGCCTGGCTGAGTAGCACTTCCATTACTACGATGATGCAAAAAATGGGTCGACTCGTGGTAAGTCTCAAAAGACATGTCCTTTTTCCGACGTGTAATTCAAATGCTACCAGTAAGATGGGGGAAAGTAGTGGCTAGTCATATCCAATACTTTCAGTAACCTGTTTCTCACTAATATTTGTAAATATGAAATTACTTTTTATGAAAAATCAATGAGAACTTATTCAAGGCTCTAATTATGCAAATTTCATTAAAAATGACAGAAAAGATAGTTATGATTTTATATAATGTTTCATTTAATGTTATAATTCTTTTCTTTTCAGTAGGTAATTTATAAAATATTTATTCGAATATAATAATTCCCCAAAAGCTTTTCACTATACTTTTAGCCATTATCAAGGATGCAATTTATTTTAGTTTTAACTAAATATATAAAATATTTTTGTATGTATGTAGTTTTGATAATGCCTAAAAGTATATCTGAAAATGCATGGAAAACTAAAACAATCGGACAATTTTGTCATTTATTTTCTAAAAATAAAAATTATAAAATCATATGGAAAGTTATATAAAAACTTTACCATAGCACCTTGTCTGAAATTTTGTATAAAAAAGAATTGCTGCCTAAATACACTATATATATATATATATATATATATATATATGTTTCGCTCTCACACTCTGATTGAGCACTCTGGAAAAACGGTAGACTTTGAAAAACAGTAGTTACTCTGGCATCTACGCATCGTTTATTCAGCAATTAATTAGGACACTCTCAGCTATTGAGCGTGTATAATGATAATATACATGCTAAAAGTCTACATCTTTCTACCGAGCGCTTGTAGCTCAGAGGTAGAATTGCCACCTGACACCAATTCGGCAAGGTTTCAGTCCTGGGTAAAAAGCAATCGGCTATCTAACCGTACTGATGAGCTGCGAAACAGATCTGCCTCCGGATGACTATATATATATATTTTTCTGAACATATACTGTTAAATATAAGAGACAATGAATGTCTATTATGTTTAATCATGAGCCGTGCTAAATATAGTATTTTGGCTTTAATTTCAGGTGAAAATAAAGGTAAAAATTCTCCAACGTTTGGATAATTTTTTATTAAGTTGGTTCTAAGCTTTCGGCTCACATGAGCCATCTTCAGAAAGATTACAACGACGTTAACATAAAAAAAATTCCACCATCAGTGACGATTTGATCTTGTGTTGACATAAAACTTTGCTAGGCAACGATAACAGTTACCAAAATAGCATACGCAGTTCGCATATTTGTAATGCGGTTCTATGACGTCACACTGCGTGAGAGCTCGAAATGATAAGAGAACCATATATTTAAATGCAATGTAACATGTTATGACCAGATTTAAACGTGATTTTATTAAGTGTGGGTTGCTTGGATTTCATATATACATGAAGGAAAAATATTGACCAAGTCCGAAGGAGTTATTAAAGAAAGAACAAATAGGAAAATCTTTATAAATTTGCCATGTTTTACACTTGTTTTTCTTTCACCAGAAATATTTGTGAATGATTTAGTAATTCACTTCTTTGATAACAGATTTTCACAAAATTCGGATGAACCTATAATAAAAGCTCAACTTGCAAATTTTATAAATGTTTTGTTATTTCTTCCATATTTAATCATTCTGTCAGATTTATTGCATATATTTTTCATTTCATAAGTATATATATATATATATATATATATATATATATATATATATATATATATAGTTCTAAGCTTTCGGCTCACGGGAGCCATCTTCAGAGAGGTTACAGGGAAACAGAATAATAAAAAATATCGAAATGTTGGACAATTTCTGTCTTTATTTATAACTGAAATTAAAGGCAAATTACAATGTTTAGAGGCTCATCATTAGACATAATAGGCATTCATTGTCTGATATATTTAACAAAATATGTTTAGAAAATTATCTGCTGCGTCGAGCTAGGGGCGGTTGGTAGAAGGAGGCAGAGTTTTAGCGTGAAATATATCATGTATACACGCGATAATAGCTGAGAGGTATTAATTCATTACAGAATGAGCGATGCGTAGATGCTAGAGTAGCTATTGTTTATTCAAAGTTTGCCATTCTTCCAGAATGTGTGAGATCGAAAGTAGTCATCTGCAGACAGATCTGTTTCGCTGTATCACAGCTCATCAGTACGGCTAGACATCCGACTCCTTTTTACCCAGGATTGAAACCTGACCGAATTGGCGTCAGTCGGTGATTCTACCTCTCAGCAATGGGCTCTCGGTAGAAGGAGCAAACTTTTAGATGCAGCCTTTGAGATTTCACTCACCCGATCAACACAGTCGAGGAAATATTTAATTAGGCGATTAAAGTTAAATTGCTTTACTCTCCCGCGGTCAATTAAAAATCTCGCAATGAAACCTGTCCAGTCAAATATAGAAAAAGCAAATCTGATTCCTTTTACAACCCAAAAGTAAGCCATTGAAGATTCACAAGTTACTTAAAATGATCTACAATGACATTATTGAACTCTTAGCTTTTATCGTCTCGGTGAGTGTTAACATTCGTTTAACTAACGATTCCAGAGTGGAGCCAAAATGTCTCTGTCTCCAAGATTAAAGACGCTTACAGATTTTTAGAAACTCTTTTGGAAAAATATTATTCTTGTCTCAACACGCACCAAAAACCAAATTGTACAAGCAAGTAATTTTTATATAGAAAATTGTTGAGAAAATTTTATTTGTTCTTTTTTATTTTCTTTGAGATGGAGTTTGTAGTGAAACAGAAGAAAGAAACTACGAATTTAGGTACCTACACACAATTGCAAAAAAAAAAACAAAAAAAAAAAAAACATATCATGATGTTAAAAGAGCTCAAATTTAATAAAAACAGAGTTTTATTATCAAAAGGTTTATACTGTTATTAAGAGGGAAGATTAAATTTTGTTTTTATCATTTAAAAAAAATAATTTCTGACACGTTCAAAATTTTAATTAAAATTTGATATTTTGCTTTCCGTCAGCGATTCACGCTATGTTTACGTAAGGCGACTATTAAGAGAATGGAGTGGGTCGAGTAAAATGATTTTGGGGCGAGTAAATTTTTTTCTCGATCGCGACCGCCGGTCGAGTGATTTCTTTTTCAAATCTCAAAGGCTATATACATATATATATATTGTGCATTTATATTTTCAGAAAATATACAAAACATATAGTCTGATTCAATATGTCTTAAACGCCTGCGTGTGTGTGTGTGTGTGTGTGTGTGAGTGTGTGTGTGAAAATGTCTCAATCTTACAGTCTATCCATCTGAACAATTCTGATTGAATTTATTTTTCTTGACTTCGATCACTATTTACGGATACATGTTTTTTTTTTTTAATCGTGTCACACCAAGCAAGGTATTCCACTGCCACTATAGCGCAGGGGGTTACATAGAGGGATTGGGTATAGGAAATGTCAGAATGAGGGTGATAGACGATTAGGATGTACATAGAGAGAGAGTTGGAGAGAGTGGGTGTGAGTTAGTGTGTTAGGAGGTGTCTATTGACCTTACATTTAAACTCCTGGAGGTTGTAGCCGTCGGGAAAGCAAACATGCGGTAGGGAATTCCACAGGCGGGAAGTGCGAGGAAAGAAGCTGTTGGAGTAGAAATTGCGGTTACATTTCATCGGTTTCACTGTAAAAGGGTGGAACCTAGTTGCCAATCTAGTATCTCGTGCAAATTCACATCTAGAGGGCACCAGTGATTTAAGTTCGTCAGAGCAGAAGCCATGAAAGTATTTATAGAAGAGGCACAGGGAAGCCACGTCACGCCGATGAGAGAGATACTGCAAGCGGTCAGCCAAGTCGGTATCAATCACATTACAGATTCTTCGCTGTATTTTGTCAAGAACCTCGAGGAGAATAAATGTGGGAAATATATAAAAATAATAATTTATTGCTTACAGCTCACAAGAAAGGAACGGTTAACATTAAATTGTTAAAAATAGAATTGTATGTTCATAAACATGAAATTAATACAGGATCTTTTATAAACAAATTTTTAATTATGTATTTTATTTCAATTGTTAACATTAATAAATTATTTTTTACCTCGTCATTAATGGTATACTAAGTATCACACACATAGATTACAAAGTTCAGTCAGTTAAGTGCCATACATGATACACACTTGGGCGATCATATCTCGAAAGAGACATGACTGATTGGGCAGATGATTATCCCGCAGTAGGTTGCCATTACCTTCTGCGGTAGACTGGTTGCCAGCCAAGGCTATAGAACCCAATCTGTTCTATTATTTAACTCATAATTGGAGGGAAGAGACGGATTAATCCCTTTCCCAAGGGTATTTGCGCGTAAGTGAACGCAAGCAATTCAGCTGGAATTCGAACTCGGCACCCCGATTTGTCGTTCTGAGTCGATAGCCACTGCACCACAACGCACATCCAAGTATTCATAAATAGATGCACAGAAATTCGACACAGTGCTGCGAAAGTGAAAGATAAATAAACATAGACACTCATAAAAACATACGATGTCTTATTATCATGTCAGGAAATGACAGCTGAAGTTTCAGGGACATATAATGAGGAAGAGAGGCTTGGAAAATCTGATTACTCACAGGTCAGATAGAGGGAAAGAGAGACAGGAGAAAGTACCGCGTAGTATGCTTGATGGGATTGAGCAAGCGAATTGCAGAACGGGGTCTGTGTAGGGTAACTTGAGAAAGCTTGCTAAGAGCCACTAGGGATAGGTAGATATTTACATCTACCTACTGGCCATCATTTTCTACGTACTGAAGGGACAGGAATCATAGCAAAAAAATCACTCTGTATTGGGACCGATTCTATAAAAAAAACTACATCACATAACAATTCGGAATTTAAGTCGTACGCTTAAATACTTTCACGGCTTCTGCTCCGATGATCTTAGCGCACTAGTGCCCGCTATATACGAATTTCCTTGAGCCACCAGATTAGCAACTAGATCCCACACTTTTACTATGAATCTAATAAATTGTAAACGCAAATTCTACTTAATCAGCTTTTTTTCTCGAACTTCCCACCTGTGGAATTCTCTTCTGAATACTTGCTTTCCTGACAGTTACAATCTCCAAGAATTTAAATGTAAAGTCAATAGTCATCTCCTGTATCACTAAGTTACATCCTCTCTCTCATGCTTTTCTACATCCACCCCACTCTCATCAGTACTCTCTTCCCTCTCCTACTCTTTTTCTGACACCCTCTGCAATCTCTCAATCCTCATAACATTCCTCCTCGTCCACTCCACTCTCATCAGTACTCTCTTCCCTCTCCTACTCTCTTCCTGACACCCTTTACAACCTCTCACTCCTCATGACATTCTTTCTATGTAACCCCCTGCACAACAGTGGCAATAAAATGCCTTGATTGGGGCGAGACGATTATAAAAAAAAAATAACAAGCAACTGCCTCGTCATATTGTCTTGGATTTACTTGACGTTTATAAATCTTGTTCCTTTCAAGTTGGATTTGATTTTTGAAGAGTGAAATGTCGCAATTGGTGATATATAGGGAATAAGGTGGCTGTTAGACCTGACGCAGGTTGTCCGTGGCAAAAAATTCTCTGTACAAGCAAATGTCACTAATGGAACCTATGTGGTAAAACTAGACGACCACAATTAAAAATCATTCCATCTAAGCTCTGTCATAAACAACAGGAGTTAGCAAGGATCTTATGACTTATCGTATAAATGTAACTGAGTTCAAGGTCAATCTGTGGCAAGCAGTTTCACTCAGAGGTCATTATCTCCGTTATCATAGAGATAGTAACGATATTTTATTAAACCACTTATATCAAAACAGAATTAACTAAATCATGGAAGAGATATCTAGATGATTTTTATATCTTTTGGAGATCAACATGGGGAGACATAAATAAACTACACAATCTACTACAAAACTTGCACCCCAAAATTAAGTTTACACTAGAATACAGCTATAATGAATTGCAATTCCTAGACATACTAATAAAAACAAAAACGATTACATCATCACAGACATTTACCATAATCTCACAGACACTCAACATTATCACCATATCAAGAGTCACACCCCAAAAGTTGTCTAAAATCCATCTTCTATTCTCTAACTAGACGAATTTGCACTTTGAATTAAGTAAGTTGTAGTGCAGTGGATATCGACTCAGAACGACAAATTGGGGAGCGAGTTCGAATTACAGTTGAATTCCTTGCATTCACTTGCGCCCAAATACCTTGGGAAATGTATTAATCTGTCTTTTCTCTCCAGTTATGGGATTAATAACAGAAAAGATTGATAAAATACGCCTAGAAGAACTACGAAAAACGAATGTAGTTTTCGGAATTATATATATATATATATATATATATATATCATTCAGTAATGAATTTGAACACTCTCAGCTACTGGCTTATGTATACATTGTATATAAAAAGCTAAAGTGATAATTTAAGAAATGTGACAACATACACTAAAAACAATTTATTAGTGCATTGTGTTTTTATACACACACATACACACACTCGCATGCATAGTTAGGCAGATATAAAGAAAAAATGAAAGATAGGATAGTTATTTCCAAATAAGCGTATATATCTAGATATCCATTTAAGATCTTTGATATGCATTACTTTCCCATAATTATGGTGTGTACTTATATATATATATATATATATATATATTGTAACTAAGTTGTTGAACTCGTAGGTTTATTCACCTTTTTGTTCATGCATTTACTTTTATAAAGAGTGCTCGATACAAATGCATCGCTCATTCAATGTAATGAATTAGAGCGGTCTAGCTATTGGGCTCATATAATGATATGCGCTAAAAAGTCTTCCTGCTTCCACCGAACGCCCATAGCCCAGGGGTAGAGTCGCCGATTGACACCATTTCGGTCGGTTTTCAATCCTGGGTAAAAAAGCAATCGGAGTCTAACCGTACTGATGAGCTGAAACATCATACGGTGAAACAGATCTGTCTGCGGATGACAATATATATATATAAGTTGATCCTTATAGCAGATCTGGTCATCATTAGACTGGAGTCCTCGACTGAGGGAGGATGTTTAGAAACCAAAATTCCTACTAAAAACAGTTTCTGGGAACAATTTTAGAAAAAACTTGTTAATATCCGGTTATTAGTTAATTAGCAACTATACATAATATTCGTAAACATCTTACAATCATTGGCTTAGTCCCATAAATGCAAATGTACAAAAAATATACCAAAATATAATTAAATGCGCAAAAATAACTTTATTCACCAAAAATGAGACATTTTCAGATAAAATTTAATAAGTTAATTTGTATATGCTAATTGATTACAGAAAATATAATTGTAAATAAAAGTTTATAATTTTATAAAATCGTGTATTAGCAAACTTCGAAAATACTTTGCATATAATGTGAATTTCAGAGAAATAACTATCTTTACGCAGTCTATTGCAATTTTTGTTACATGTACAATTTGTTTCACAGAAGATGAAGAAAATACTTATTTCACTATGATGTAGTGACAGACATTATCAGTATACATAATTAAAAATTAAATTCAGTTTATATTAATAAGAATATAAAATTAACAGCATAAGTTGGAGTGCTTACTAATTTCATATATGTAAAAATAAGGAAAATGAAAAAAAAATCTTTGTTATCTCAGTGGTATTCAGTGAGAATTTTAAATTACCACAATCTATTACTGTCAAAAATGTTCATATTCTCAAAAATACAACTAATATTATTAAATATTTCGTCTTTTGTGGGACAATAATTTCTTTTAACTTAGCCAGTTTTATAAAAAACATATTTAATATATTTAGGAATCTAAATTTCAAGGTCTGGTAAGTTATCAAATGTTTGCCATCCCATTTCATTCAGCAAATTTACACATTTTGAGCGATTATGTTGTAAGATGTATTCGTTGACTTCAACATTAAAATTCAGAGGTAGTTTTAGTTTTATAGATATTTAAATTTCTCAATAATATTTTGAACTGTCATAAAATACGCAAAAGCAGAACTTTGTCTTAATTTTTCCAATTCATGTTCAAAGTAGACTGTGGTAAATTTACCAAGCATAACAAGATTTAAACCTATGACTTAGCAAATATCTACAAACATCAATTTGGCCATTGCATTTTTGTTCAGTGGTCAAAATAGTATATATTTTTACTGATTTATTTCTGTATCATTCTTTTTGTCATTTTTCGAGAATTAGAAAGCAATAACAAACGTTTATCCTTTAAAACCAATATTACTTTTTTCAGTGGATGTGTTTTCTACTATGACCATAGAATACATTGAGACAGATAATTTTTCAAAATGGTAATTTTTTCAAGTAAATTTACCGTTTCTGCAGCATCCTCTTTTTTCAATAATAGATGAGTTTTAATGGCAGCTATATTTTGATCACAAAACCTTTATACAGTGGGAAACAGTTTATTGCACAACAAGTTTTTTGTAACCTGCTACATCACTTACTTTCGAAAGTTTAATGAATTGAGTTTTTTTTCCATACTCAAAATAACAACTTACGATATCACATTTTGCTGTCATTCATTTTAGCCTTCCGAATAAAGTATTAATTCAGTAGTATGCTCAGTAATGCAATTATTTCGAATAATTTTAAAAGGGTGGATATAATCAAAAAGTAAGTACAACTATTTTAGTTAAGTACGTTGTAGTGCAGTGGACATTGACTCGGAACGACAAATCAGGGAACCAGTTCGAATTCCAGTTGAATTCCTTGCATTCACTTTCGCACATATACACTTGGGAAAGCTATTAATCTGTATTTTTCCTCTAGTTATGGGTTAAATAACAGAACAGATTGGGTTCTATAGTCTTGGTCGGCAACCAGTCTACTGCAGAAAGCAATGGCAACCTACTGCGGGATAATCTTCTGCCCAGTTAGTCATGTCTCTTTCGATCGCCCAAAACTTGTATCACTTATGACACTTAACTGAATGACTGAAGGCATATTTAAAACAAAGTCTAATTTTTAGAAAAAAATGATTGATGGATCCTGTCATTGTCACATACTATGGCAATTACTTGATCGCTTGATTGCATCAATTTTTTCTTATATAATAAAATTGCTACAAATTTTGCAAATGAGATTATTTTAAATTAAATTTTTGTTTAGCCATTTAAACATTTTTCCATTAGGAACAAAACCGTTTTTACTAATTCCTCAAATCTTTCTGCCAAAGTTTCTTACAATATATTGTAGAGCAACCTTGACATACATTTCTTCAACTTAAAGATGACACTTTTTCCTGATTTTCAGTGGTTTCATTCAAATGTTACCAAGAAATTTAAATTATTTATATTGTTCTCATCTATTTTCCATATTCATATTACAGTCGTTGTACGTTCCGGTCTTTTTCAGGTGATTCACCGGGGTAGATTGTTTTAGTACTACGAGCCGTGCCTCTCAGTATTAGTGATTTTCTTTCATCTAAACTCTCGGATTTTTGTCCCAGTTTGCTACAGCCAAGTATTGAATCACACTACTTGGGTCAAGTCACGGTATTCAACTAATGCATTTATTCACTGGGACATGTGTTCTTGAAGACAGAAGTGTATAAATATTTGGGACTTATGGATCTCAGTAATCATTTTTTTAACAGAGCTAATATTTGTTGTTTGTTATTGTTTTCTTTTTCGAGCACTTCATATTACTGGTTCCCAGATTATATTCCTTTCTATGCTTGGCCGATTAGGAGATTTTTACGTCTTTAAGGTAGTTTTCATTTTTTCCAGTGGTGTTTCTGTCTACCATTTCAAGTTCATCCCACGGGGCGGTGATCTTGCTTTTCCCTTTGTATGTGGTCAGCTACGTCTGATTTTTCTATTTCCTCTTAAGTTACGGCTTTACGGTGTTCTTGTAGTATTATATTAATGATGCAGCCCGATTCTCTTTCACATTTTTAACTGCAGATGCGTCTGATGGCGTACATATAGTTCTTAATCATGTTATACTCTGAAGAAGAGTTGAACCAATTTAACAAGTTTGTCCTGACTATATATGAATGACAGACCATAATGTTTTATCTCAATCTTTTGTGGTGACATAATATGAATATGTTATTATCAATTTTTAAGTATTAAGTATTTTTAAATAACGAATTGCTTCATTGATATGAGACCTGTGATGAAACATTGATATTTGACAATTTCAAACAGAAAAAAATGCTGTACATATAACAGTGTTGTATAAGTAACATTAAAATTTCAATTTTTCAAAAATTTTAATTAAAGCATTGAAATACTTCAAGGAAAGAAATATATAAATAGATTGAATGTGCAGTTTGTTGTTTGATTTATAGTATGTAATTGCTGAGATAAAACATTTTGATCAATACTCAGTTACAATGTTTCTAAAGTGATGATTTTGTCGTTTTCTGGAATATGTTCCAACTCATCGATTTGCACCTTTACATTGCTATTTTGCTAGTATATAGGTATTGTTTTTGAGTAGCTGTTTAATGATACTATGATACTTATATATATATATACTGCTCAAAAAATGAGAGGAACGCTTCGAAAACACATCAGATCTGAACAGATGAAAACTGATCTTTTTAATAGGTAGGTGATGTATTAGTAACAAAATAATGGCACATAATTTGATAGAAATGAAAACGATCACACTATAGAGGGTGAAAATCAAAGACACCCCAAAAATAAAATTGAAAAAATGATGCAGCAGACTGGTCCATTTTCCCAAAATGTCATTTTGGAACTCAAAATGATAAAAAAGTAGTTTGTGTGGCCCCCGTGAGCTTGTACGCATGCCTGACAACGTCAGGGCATGCTCCTAATGAGACAAAGGATGGTCTCCTGGAGGATCTCCTCCCAGAACTGAACCAGGACATCACTGAGCTCCCGGCAGTACCGGATGGACCTAAACATAATGTCCCAGAGATTTTCTATTAGGTTTAGGTCAGTTGAACGTGGGGGCTAGTCAATGGTATCAATTCCTTCATTCTCTTCGAACTGCCTGCATACTCTAGCCACATGAGGTCGGAGATTGTCGTGGACCAGGAGGAACCACGGTCCCATTGCACCAACGTAGATTCTGAGAATTGGTCCAAGGATTTCATCCTGATACCTAATAGCAGTCAGTGTGCTATTGTCTAACTTGTAAAGGTCTGTGCGTCCATCCAGAGATATGCCTCTCAGACCATCACTGACCCACAACCAAACTGGTCATGCTGATTGATGTTGCAGGCAGCATAACGTTCTCCATGGCATCTCCAGACCCTTTCATGTCGGTCTCATGTGCTCAGATTGAACCTGCTCTCATCGGTGAAGAGCAGAGGGCGCCAGTAGTTACCAATTCTGGTGATCTATGACAAATGCCAATCGAGCTATTCGGTGCTAGGCAGTGAGCACAGCTCCCGCCTACAGGACGTCGGGCCCACAGGCCACCCTCATGGAGCCTGTTTCTAACTGTTTGGTCAAAAACATTAACACCAGTGGCCTGCTGGTGTTCATTTTGTAGGGCTCTGGCAGTGCTCATGCTGTTACTCCTTGCACAAATGCAAATATACCGATCCTGCAGTGGGCATAAGGGCCTTCTACTGCCCGGTCCAACCCCACTGGAATAACTACCTGTCTCCTGGAATCTCCTCCATACTCTTGATACTGTGCTGGGAGACACAGAAAACCTTGCAACGACACGAATCGATGTGCCATCCAGAAGGAGTATCACTACATGTGCAACCTCTGAAGCGTCCAGGTACCGCACCATGCTATTAACAGAGATGTTGATCCAAGACAAATGAAAAACTACAGCAGTAGAAAGTCAGTCAGTAAAAAATCAGCCAAAAGAGATGAGAAGGGAAAATAAGTATCAGTGGCCTCAACCATTCCTGTATTAGGGGGTGTCTCATTGTTGGCCCTCTGAAGCACCTCTTGTTGATTTCATTAACAACAAAACAGCTGAAACTGAGTAACAACTCCTCTGCTACTTAACTGACCAGAACAATATCCAAAAGTTTGACTGATAGGTTGCTATACTTTTATTAAAATGTATTCCTTTAATTTTTTTGAGCTATATATATAAATATATATATATATATATATGTGTGTGTGTGTGTGTGTGTTGTGTGTGTGTGTGTGTGTAAAAGTGTTATGAACCGACCTAGCTTTCTACAATGTGGTGTATATATATATATATATATATATATATATATATATATGCGTGTGTGTGTGTGTGTGTGTGTGTGTGTGTGTGTGTGTGCATGTAAAGTTGTTACAGATTTTTGTTCAATGAGCTTAGATTTTTTTTTAATTTGATTATTCTGTAAATGTACTTATTTATTTATTTACTTTGCAATTTCCAACGTTGTATTACCCTCATCAAATCTATATTGATAATTTTCCTCTATTGATATTCAGGTTTTATATTAGTCATGGGAATATATATATATATATATATATATATATATATATATATATATAAGAGAATAATAGTGCTACAATAATAGATACATCAATGAAAATTTAGACAAGGGTTTTGATCAACTGACACTTTGGCCGTTAAGATTGAGAGACGAAATCATATATTCCCCCAAAATATGTTCTCTTTTCAAATTTAAAGTGTATCTATCTGCTTAATTGAACACACACACGTAATTTTTTTCTGTCTTCCCACATCCATAAATAACAAACATATCGTTTCTTATATTCAAATGACAATCATTTTAACAACAACGAGTTAGCATTACCTGGTGACGAGTTAAGAAATCTCCGTGTTGCAATATAAACTACTTTAATTTAAAACAAAAACAAATTTAATTAGATAGGTAGATAATCATGAGTAATTTCGTTTTTGAGAAACTAATTTTAATGAGAAAATCTTCAGTAATTTTTCCTTAAATATACCAGGAAAAGTGACAAAAATATTACATGCTTTTACTAATTTTCACTCAACATATAGTCCAAGAGCCACTCAATGTAGCGAGTTACTGTTTAGAGTTGCATTAACGTAAGAAAAATCAAAATAGCTGGAAGGATAAACAGCTAATTTTAAACTTAATGAAGTCAAGATTTAATTATCGAATCAAATTTCAAAGTTCTGGCGGAAACGTTTAGGTTATACAGTTGAAGAAGATTCAGAAGGTACTCGAAACCTAAACTTAAACAGGAAACAAGTAATGGACTTCTGTTCTAGTTAAAAAAATTAGCAAAATAGTTCAAATCGGAAGATAGGCAGACCTTTCTACTCTTATTGGGAAAGGAAAAATAAGTACTGAATAAAATTTCAGATTGTAGTCGGAGATGTCAGAATTACAGTGGTGAATTAACTTGAAACCCAATCTTAAACAGAAAACAAGGGATAAATCTCTACTCCTGTTGATAAAGTTGGAGAGTAGTATGAACCAGGTGATAGGCGAATGTATTTACTCTTATTCGAATATTACCCTGTATAGAGCAAGTTAACTGAGAAGTGTTCCGTTTATCAGTGGCAGGATATTCATATCGTGATCAGGCAGATAAGATTTCTATATACGGTCAGGCAAATGATAATGGACGCGAGGCTGCACGACTGTATCATGATTGCCTTTCCAGACCAATGCCAGCCGTTTAATGGAACCTTTGCTGCTGTTTGTTGTCACGTTGGTGAGACAGGATTCATGTTAAAACAAACTATGGTGCGAGGAAATCCGAGATCCACTTGTACGCCTGACCATGAAAAACACATTCTACATGACATGACATTTTGGACGAATGAAATAGTTTTTGTGTCAGGAACCCATCCCTAAAGTTTGTAAAAGTGTTTTTGATACACCCTATATATGTATGTATGTATGTATGTGTGTGTGTGTGTGTGTGTGTGTGTGTGAGTGTGTGTATGCGCATGCGTTTGAGGGTCTATAGGTAATTTAACATCAGTAACTATAATATTCCTACGTATTTACACTACTGTCCATAATTATTAGACCACCCCAGTGTTTTAAAAAAATGATATATTTCATACTATTTTTTAGTATTTATTGCCAAGAGAATAATTTTAAATGAAAATAGAATGATTCTTTTGTTAATATTGCCCAATAACATATGCATCAAACGAATTTATAAATATTTAATAATTATCTATATTGCAGTTTTATCAATGAAAGAATAAAGAAAATTTTCGGTGATTCGGACGAGTTCATCTTTGCTTCGCTGCCTTGAAAATTTTGCAAAGTAATAATAACAAAAGAACCATTCTATTTTCATTTAGAATTATCCAGTTTTCACTAAATAGTAAAAATAATATGAAATACATAATTTATTTAAAAAAAACTGGGGTGGTTTAATAATTATGGCCAGTAGTGTATATAAAATGTGATGATCAAACTTGGAGTTACATAATAAGATATAGCATAGCTAAATGTTTTGTAAATTTTTCAAATAAAGAAACTGATATTATGAGTTCACGTGGTATGTTCGGAAGATAAATATGCCATGTGAATTTTACCAACATCCTTTGGTTAATGCCTAGTTTATTGCGAAACATTGTCTTGCCCAATAAAAACTGGCATAGAGTAGATGTTCGCATGCATTAATTTTTTTATGCTTGTCTGTGAAGTTTTCTGTTTTATTAATGGCGTCAGTTTGTAGATGGCGTCATAAACTAATTTTCGCTACCAGGATGTTTTTCTAAAATTATTTTGGTGAGAAACATTCTGTAGGTCTACTTATACTGACTAGCCGTCATATTTAATTCCAACTCAATCCAGACGTTAACGTGCAATTTTATTATATTATTTACACCAGCGTTTCTCAACTGGGGTTACCCGGAACCCTAAGGTCCTGCAAAAGGTACCTAAGCGTTCCGCGAGGAGTGAGATTAGCTAATGCATTTTTAACTTTTTAATTAATTTCATATAATATATTATTATTTTAAAAATCTTCTCTCAATTGAGAATGACATCCGTGTGTGTTTATCTAAAGTTTGACCTCGAATTAAATATTTGTATAACAAAAGACAAGCACAGGTTTCACATTAAATAGACAAGTTTCACTTTATCAAATGGCTTTGAAAGAAACATTTTCTAGCCTATTTATTGGTTCACAGGACATTTTGATTTGATTTACTTTATTTTTTAAACATTGCTTATAATATTGCTGTAAATATATATTTTCGTTCTGTTTATATTTATATTATAAATATATGATATTGGTTTCTTATGTTTATTTTTATGTTTGAGCTTAGAATTTTTTGTGTAAATGAAAATTCTCTTATAAATTATTATAAACGAACAGTTTGAATTTTATTTGGCATCATCGAAAACTTTGAAAAGTATTTTTTTTTCTTAAAGTAGTTACTCAAGAAAATATACTTTGATATCTACCACTTGAACTGCAATAAAAATAAAAGGAGAAAAATATGGTGCCTAATTTCGTTTTTGCTCAGGGCTTCCTTGAGACATGTAATATATTTTAAGTGTCATGCAAGGGTAAAAGATTGAGAAACGCTAATTTACACGTTTGCAAGATTTTGATATTAAATATTAATCTTAGTACAATTAAATGCGGTGAGTGTCTGATATTAGGGATTAATATCTATATCATTTAAATTGATATCAATGAATATACAGCGTTACACCTAGAGCTGGACTTAGAAGAAGAAAAGTCTTAGGTTATTTCACTTAGGGGGCCCCCTCTAAATCCCCCTTTCTGATGACTCGCGGAAATGAAATATGTTGAATTAAACAATTTGAGTTAAACCGAGAATGATAAGGGGTGTTTACAATTTCACAGTTGACAATTCCTCCACTAAAGATTATAGGATGTTATTGTTAAATACAATATGCGGTTGAAAAGAAAATGCATGAATGTTAAAATTTTGAAAAAAATCTGTTAAAAAATCCCTGGTATCATTGAATTATCAGCTTAATTATTTGAAATATAAATAAAAAATAAAATGAAAATTACTGAAAGAAATTTTAGAGCCTTTAAATGCCTTATGACCACATATGTCAGAAAGACTTACATCAGTGTCAAAAATATTATACACTTTGGCAAGGGGACTACTAATTTTTGAAGACCTAGGCTTCAACCTGCTAAGCCTTTGTCTAAATCCGGCAATAGATACACCTATCAACATTTTCGCTTTCAGCGGTTTCAGCTGATACTATTCTTTTCTCAAAAACAAAGAATTGAATCGTTCATTGAATTATATATAAAAGAAAAAAAGACATTTTTCTACATCTCTCCAGATCATAGAATCCAAAATACCACACAATAATTAATTACAAACTCTATAACCATTTCAACGACCACATTGTATGCATCTCGCAATGAATACATATGATTTTGAATTCAGAGTTGACAATCTCCTAGAATCGTTGTCAACGACACCTAGATAGCAACTGGCTGTCCTACTATTTATCACACATAAGCGACGAGAAGAGATACATTTCCAAAAAGTATTTGAGCGAATGTCAATCTAACGAACACAACCAGAATTCGAACTCATCTCGCCAATATCTCATTCCAAATCCGGTAGCAGTTACTAGTAAGAATAATGATATTTTAAATGGAGATGCGTTAAACATAACAGGAAATTCTTCTTTAAATATAGGAAAAAAAATTAAAGTTGTAAAGTGAATTTAATAGGAATTGTGGTAAGAAGCGAATATACAGAGAGCGTTGGGTAAATTGTCGCCATTTTATTTTTATTAATTTATTAATTTTGCGCATGCACGTTGTTTGCTTTTTGATTTTGTCGAATGTATAATATAGTAGGGTTAGTTGGGCACCATCTGTGAAAAGAGCACCATGACGCAGTTCACTTCACCAGAAATTTGGAAATGATATGCTGTACGGTTTGGCATTTGCTCCAGAAGATCTAATACGAATATTTCACAGATTTCGTGTCGATTTGAGGACATTGCAGATGATTCAAAAAGAGATGGATGAGTCTAATTGTGATTACGAAGGTACGGCGTCTCGCAAATCTCACTCTGATCGTTCTGATAAGAAAAGAACCCTCGTATTGGTTGATGAGAGACTCAGACTCCTCAACGCAGAGGCCTACATCAAGTGACTTGAGGTGGTAGTGCTGTCCTGGATCAAGAGGATAGCTACTGAAAGAGCCTATATCTGGCAACAGGACTATGCAACATACCACACAAGTGGGAGAACCAAGTTATATCTGGTAGACAATTTCTGCGACCATATCACCCCTTACGTCTGGTCACCTAACTCGCCAGAATGCAATTCCCTTGATTTTCATGTATGGGGTAAAGTTGAGTGAGAGTCTCCCAAAACTCTATGTAACGCCAAAGATGAAATGAAGGCAAAGATTATAGCATTCACCAACTTAATGAGATCATACAGAAGCAGGGCAATCTGAAGTCGACTGGGCTCATGTTGTAAGCCAATGACGATTTTATTAAATACATTTACTGTCTTGGTGGCATCACCCATTACAATAGATTGAATTCTTCTATCTGCTACATATACTTCCCCTCACATAAGGTGGTAGCAGAAAGGCAGAAGAGCAGAAGAGCGATAGGCAGAGATGAGCAGAGACAGATTGAGATAGCCAACACTGCTACCATAATTACTATTGCTAATCCCAGTTCTAGTATTACAACCTAACTCGTATTTATCATTCTACTAACAAAGTCCCAAGTATTTGTATTTTGCTGTGTTTAATATATATATCGTTATTTCATTTTTTTGGTTGTTGTTGCATTATTTCTTGCTGTACTATTAACCGGGTCCACGGCATTTACTCTTTATTATTTCAATATAATTAGATATAATTTTGGTTAATATATCTGCTAAAATGAAATGCCAGGGTTATTTTTATTTTGGTTTAAGTTAGACGACAATTTATCCATCGCCACCTGTACCACTAACATAATTTTTGCTACAGTAGATTTTTACTTCCACATTAAGGTTGAGGTATTATGTTCGGTTGCGTTTGTCTGTTTGTTGATTTGTCTGTCCGTGGTCAAGATATTTCAGAACTGTTGGATGGATTCGGATGAAACATTCAGTAATGATTATTCTCATAAATGGTACAAACTGATTGGATTTTCGGTTCAGTCTGATACAGGATAATGATTCTGGGGTGTTTCTTTATTTTTTAATAAAACTTTTTCGAACGTTTTACTATCCAAATACTGAATTATTTTCCTTAGATTGATTTACGTCATTAGATTTTATTGAACACATTATTTTTTCCACGAAATTCTCATTATCATTTGTAATATAAATTTAATATATATATATATATATATATATATATATATATATATATATTAAATTTATATTTAATATTTATACTGACGAGCCGTAGTGTGAAACCGCGGTAGGTTTTGGCTAGTTTGAGATTCTTTGTGTGTCTTTGCTCTACTTTTGCATTTCGTTTGTACTTTGTATCGAGCACTTTTTCTTTCTTTTTGTGGTTGGTTCCGTTTGGGTTTTTTTTTCTTTGCTGCGGAGTATCGTATGTCTTGTCTTTATTCCGCGGATTTCTTTTTTTCTCCCCTCTTATCCAACGCCTTAGTGCACCGGATTGTAACGGAATTAGGTTCTGTTTGTTAATGGTTTTTTCTTAAGGTTTATCTTAGTATAAATTTAAAACTTAAATACTTGCAGAGTCTATTTAGTTATTATTTTGAATATATATATATATATATATATATATATATATATATATATATATATATAATGGTTACAAAATGAACTAGCAAAATAAATTGAAAAAAATCCTTTCAGGTATGAAAATGATTTTCGACTAAAAATTATCTGTCATCTTAAAAAGTAAGCAGGTTTAGTTAGAATCATTAATTTTAATAAACATTAATTTTTTCATAAAGGCAAAACTCATTATTTTGGATTTACAACAGATATTAAAATAGGAGTATATAATCATCTGCTGCTCATCGTTGAGATGATGTCGGAGGTTTGCAATCTTTGACTACTTTGTTATATATGTTTTATTTTAGTATTAGTTGTTGATATTAATATTTTATTAGGTTTTGTTTACACATTAAACTACTTAATTTATGAATCTATTTTTTGGGTGGGATGTATGGCGAAATGCGAGCATATATGGGGTCTTTTGTGAGCCGTAATTTTAACCATACTTATAGTGATTTGAACATGTTCCAAATGGTTAAAAAAGGGCGAAAGTTAGGGCTATATGAAAGGCAATTATTAATACTAAGCTCAGTTTATCTTTCCTTCGATGGTGAACAATCCTATTAATAGTTGTATGAGGAGCAGGACTTATCAAATCTTTCATTAATTTTATCTTTTTTTTTTTAAATTTTTGACTTCGTTTATGTCTCTGCGTACATATTGCTGCCATATCTGGTCGGGTGCCCCTGCTGCTCTCCTTGGGCTTCTTGACAAAATACAAAGGAGGATCTGTAACGTGGTTGATACTGACTTGGCAGACCGGCTGCAGCCGCTCTCACACCGGCGTGATGTAGCTTCCCTGTGCCTCTTCTACAAGTACTTTCATGGCTTCTGCTCCGATGAGCTTAGATCACTGGTGCCGCCTAAGCACGAATTTACACGAGATACTAGATTAGCAACTAGGTCCCACCCTTTTACAGTTAAACAAATAAGATGTAACCGTAAATTCTACTCCAACAGCTTCTTTTCTCGCGCTTCCCGCCTGTGGAACTCCCTTCCACAAGTCTGCTTTCCCGACAGTTACAATCTCCAGGTGTTTAAATGTAGGGTCAATAGACACCTCCTATCAGACTAAATCCCAATTATTCTCACAACACTCTCATCTACCCAACCCTCATTCTCGGTATCCTCACCCGCCTATCACCCACCCTCTGTTATTTCCTATATTTAATCAGCCTTTCTCCACTCTACGTAGCCCCCTGCACAGTAGTGGCAGTGACATGCCTTGCTCGGGGTGAAACGCTTATAAAAAACAAAAAACAAAAAAAAAAATTGTATTTGTAAAGATAATAATTCTTGTATAAATTGTTACAGATTTTGTTCAATCATTTCACTTCATGTAAAGCAATAATGTCACTAAGTCTCCAGGGTTTATTGAGTATGAGAATAATTTAGTGAACAGAAAGGATAATAAAAGGATTCTTGAAGATTATAAAAAAAAAAAGACTTCGGAAGAGAGTTCCGCAGGTGATAAAAAAACGTTAAGAATATAACATAAGGTCACATTTATCTATGTCAAAAGTAAATTTGGTTTGCATGATGATGGAAGGCAAAATGGTTATGATGATTAGAAATAACAGCCTCGTTTTGGGGGCATTAATATTTGCAAGATATGTTGTGCCCCATTTAACAATTAGTTGGATAACATTTTTTTAAGTCGTTACAAGTTTTACTTTGTTGAATCTTTCGGATTAAGGCAGGAGTAAATAGTTGTGTCATCAGCATAAAAGTGGGGATGAGGACGGCATCTCTTTTTTTTTTAGCTATTTTATTTTCCTTGGATTGCTATGTAATGTCAGTTCTTCAATACGGCTGTGAATGCTGGACAATATCATCGAAAATGAGGAGAAATCTTGAAGCAGCGGAAATTTGGTTTTACAGAAGGATGCTACGGATATCGTGAACTGAGCAAGGATGAGGTGTTGGAAAGAATGGCAACAAAAAGGAAATTAATACTGAGTATCAGGAAGAGACAACTGAAGTTCCTGGGACATGCAATGAGGAAGGAGAGCCTGGAGAACCTGATACTGACTGGACAGATAGAAGGAAGGAGAGACAGAGGAAGGCAGCGGATAACATATTTACAGGACCTGATCAGGTGGATGACGGAACGGGGGTTGCCAGGAGTAACAGGAGCAAACATACTAAGAGCTAAAAGGAATAGGGAGACGTGGAGAGCCATGATCACCTACGTCCTGAAGAGACAGGGCACATAAAAGGAGAAAAAGAATAAACTCAACATTGTCTTTCACTTTATAATGAACTCATGTTGGAAAAAGATACATTTAATGATGAAATTAACTGTCAAGGGTTTCAACTATATACACTGATTCACAATATACATGGTACGATAAAAATAACTTCCGCATTATAAACTGTCGCCTGCTTTGTGCTAATGAATTTCGGCAAGTAGCAATGGCGTCATCATCTAACTAATATCTTGCCATTCTCTTTAAGATACAAACAATTACAATAATGGCTTAGATCAGTGCACACAGTGTATTTATTTTAAAACGGCTTTTAAGACCGGTGAATTCGAATTCCGGTTGAATGTATTGCATTCACTTGGGAAAGAGATTAATCCGTTTCCTCCTTCCAGTTATGGGTTAAATAACAGGACAGATTGGGTTCTATAGCCTTGGCTGGTAAACAGTCTACCACAGAAAGTAATGGCAATTTACTGTGGGATAATCTACTGCCCAGTCATTCATGTCGCCTTCGAGACATGATCTCCCAAGCGTTTATCACGTATGGCACTTAACTGAATGACTGAATCTGTAATTAGAATAGATGTGCGTTGTGGTGCAGTGGATATCAGCTCGGAATGGGAAATTGGAGGTCTGAGTTCGAGTTCCAATTTCATTAACTTACGTGCAAATCCCCTTGGGAAAGTTATCAATCCATCCGTTCTCCCGCCAGCTATTAGTTAAATAGCAGTGCAAATTGGGTTCTATAGCATAGTTTGCAATCAGTCTACCGCAGAAAGAAATGGCAATCTATTGCTGGAAAAATCTTCCGCCTAGTCACATTTGAGACATGACCGCCTAAGCATGTATCACCTATGAGACTTAACTGACTGACTGTAGTCCCACCGGCCAGATGTCCATGCTCGTTTAAGTCAAATTTGGGAATGATATTAATCTATCTCTTCTCCCTTCAGCTATGAGTTGAATAGCAGGGCAGATTGGGTTCTGTAGACTTGGTCTGCACGAAAGAAATGGCAAATTACTGCGGGAAAATATTCTGCCTAGTCAGTCATATATTGAAAGAGACATGATTACCAAGGCTTGTATCACGCATGACACTTAACTGACTGATTGAATTCATGCTTCCTTCATATTATGTTAGAATGACATTGTTCCGGATAAAAAAATCGATACTGCTATGGGCTAAAAATACAAGGGATAAAGGGCCAACGCTTAAACTAAAGTCACCCAGATCGCGAGGAGATCGAGCTTCCGGCTGAGGAAAACTTTTAAAGTCGTCTGCAACAGAGTATGGCGATTAGAGGCCACCATTTAGAAGATATAATATTTTAAAACAAAAGAGCAAAACTGACAGATCTCTGTTTAAAAAACAGTAAAATATTGTTTTTAATAGCAGCTATCTTGGTCTTTAGGTTAATCTTTCAGATGTGTGTGGTATTTCCACCACACTCTTTTTATATACAATATCTCTTTCGTGAAATTAATACCACCTACCTTTTCTTTTGTGTTATTTGTTAGCATAAATATATTTCCTGTCCTTTAAACAAGAAATGAATCATTTCAAGAGGTAACACATCTTTTTATGTTACGTTCTATACCCTTAAAGGATGATGGCTCTTCACAATTTTATTTATTTTGAATAATTTCCATATTTTTATTTTTGTTCTTTCATTCATTCAAACTCGTAAAATTGCTTGCTCTTTCCACCTGGCTCTCTTACTTCCTGTAGTGGAAATATTATGAACCATTGAAAGATTCATGAAAAATGATCGTTTACTAGCATCATTCCAGAAAATATCTAGCTCTTTCTGGCATGCATTATATTTTCCAAGTGTCAGATTGGAGAAAATGGAGTATTACAGCCGTAAATTAAGCTAAGTCCTTTTTTTGAAGTCTGGAGTTTAAAGCTTTTATGTGGTTTTGCAGGTGATAAATTATTTTTCCCTTCTAATCTTTTCCATATATGAAATGTTCCTATCCCATTGCTACTCTAAAGCTATTTCTATAGCAGATGCTCAAACGAGCTATATTTCTTTGTTCAACTAGTTCAAACCTTCACAACCAAGACCCACCATGTCAAATGCACAAGGTAGATGCATATTTCGTATCCTATTGCCAAGAAAGATGTTTCCCTCAGAAAGCTTCTTCACTAGAACTGTTACCTGTTGGAATAAACGTTTCTTCGATCATTTCAATTATATCCACTTCAAGATTAGAGTCATCTTTATCTGTCCTAAATCTACTGCTAAGAAGGTTGGGTCCCTATGTCGATCCAGGATGTTTTTTTCCGCCTGAATCCATCCTGCATATATACAAGTAAACCACCCGTCCGTGCATGGAGTACTGCTGCCATTTATGGTCAGGCGCCCCTACCGTTTTCCTCAGTGTTCTTGACAGGCTCCAAAGGAGAGTCTGTAATGCGACTGCAGCCACTTCCCCACCGGTGAAATGTGGGCCCCCCCTTTGTCTGTTCTATAAATACTTTCATGGCTTCTGCTCGGACGAACTTAAGTCACTGGTGCCTCCTCAACAGGTGTTTACTCGTGCAACCAGACTGGCAACTGGGTCCCACCCATTCACAGTCAAGTTAGCCAAATGCAGACGACAATTCTACTCCTGCAACTTCTTCTCTCGCACTTCCCGCCTGTGGAACTCGCTCCCATATTCTTGCTTTCCTGACGGCTACAACCCCCAGAAATTTAAATGCAAAGTCAATACTCATCTACTATCTACTGGCCTCTAGCTCTCTCCCCACCCTCATATAACCTTCCCTTTCTCTCCACCTCTGTATCTGTCATCACATCTGCATTCTCAGCTTTCTATTGCTCCTTTCTAACTAGTTTGTACTCCTCACTCTTTTCTAATTAATCTTTTTACAGTTATGTAGCCCCCGCACATCAGTGGCATTTCTGCCTTGCTCGGGGTGAAATGATTAAAAAAAATATCCTCATGATATATACATCTTACGTCTTCCCCTTAAAAGAGACCATTTCTTTAAGCTTCTATCTGGAATTGTTATTGTTCCTTGTAATGGATGGAATTGGTATAGAAAATTATTTGATTTATAGATTAATCAGCTTTTTACTACTAATTATGTCATAGAAATGTCAGTTGTCTCTTTCATAATTTTCGTTGCAGTTCCTGTTTTTTAACTTCTTTCTTGCGTATATATTCCGTCCAATGTATTCACAGTACTCATTTTGTTGAAAGTGCTTGATGTCTGAGACAACTTGACACTTGACAGAGAAAGATTTAAGCTGTGTTTTTAAAACCATAAATGTGCAAATTTCAAGAATAAAATAACAGAAAAAATCAGAATGCAGTGATAAATCTGCAATCGGTATCGTCCCACATGCGCAGAGAGTTGTTACGGCCGTCGGTAGTGCAAGAAGAAGCGAGTGAAGCACGTGAAGAATACGACTATCTTGCCAGAGGCACAAATACAAAGGTAAAAAGATATGATCGAGAAATTCGGAGGAATGTACGAATACAGCAGCTAAATTTGTTTATTTTGTGGTTAGCACAGTCAAGATTATCTCTAAGAATACATCTGCCTCGCAAGAAGATATGAGGATGTATGACATCATTGGAAGAGCGTAAGTGTACCAAGGGAAGTGTCTTGTCTCTAAGCTGGTCGGAGTACCCAAGAGTAATAATATAATTTATTATAATAATAATATAATTTAAGTTATATGTATTTGAGCTTAAAAGTTATATATATTTAATGTTTATGGATCATAATGAGGAAATGTTGAATCAAAAAATAAATCCGTTCATTTTTTTTTAATTCTTTATGTTTCGTTTAGGGATATGAAATTATTTGATATAAGATTCGAAATTCCACCACTTGAAATGTGGTCTCTAAGCTGGTCGTAGTATCTAAGAGAATCTAAATATTGAAATACTGCAGAGGTGGGTAGGTGTAAATTTCAGTTTTAAAATAAGTTCTCTACTCAAATGCATATAACTATTTAACATGAGATAAAGAGCGCTTTAGTCTTCTTTTGCTCTGAATAGTCATGGGGTCAAAGCGCACGTAAATAAATGTTTTCCCCGGTAAACTTGGCTTTAATCTCTGGTAAGAGGTACATTATTTTTGTACGATATTTGTTTGACCAGATCAGTCAGTGTAATCTACAACAACACATGCGTTCTCTGATTTTTTTTTGCTCTCCCTCTTTTTGTATCTCTATCTATCTATCTATCTATCTATCTATTTTTGACTATTGATTATCTATCTATCTATCTATCTATCTATCTATCTATCTATCTATCTATTACTAGCAGTATAGCCCGGCGTTGCTCGGGTGTAATGGAAGCTTTTATATATATATATATATATATATATATATATATATATATATATATATATTATTGATTTTCTGCACTATTGTAAGAACTGCAACCTTGAAATTTTTGAATATTGTTTCTTATGTCCTTGTCTATGAGTGTATCAAATTTGATTAAAATCGGACCACTCCTTCTATAACCCGATTTTCGATTTTCGATATTTATCGGGGATACCTCGACACAAATCTTAGCTAAGAACACTCGCAGACGCTTATAGTACAACTGTGTAAATTTTCAAGAAAATCGATTTAGCCATTTCGGACTTTATAAGTCACGGACACGCACACACAGAGACAACACCCACGCACACACACACACTAAGTTCTATTTATAAATAAGTTTAGATTAGATCAGATGTAATTTTTAGAGAGGAAAAATATGACCAAAGGAAACAGACAAGGGGAAAACTGTATTTACTTTTAGCCGACACGTTTCGTCCACGGACGGGTATTATCAAGGCACAAAACGAAATTAATTTATTTGAAACAAATTATTTAAAAAAAAATATTATTGGCGACTAAAACATTATAAAACACTCATAAGCATTCATTGGATCAACTGAAAAATATTAGATATGAGATTATGTCATATGCATGCTCAAGGATAATGTTTTGATGTAAGTATATTGATTCGATTGTTAAGGTATAAGACATTAAAATAATGGATTTAACCTTTTTCTTTAGATTCTTTTCAATGTGTTGTTTATGTTGCCTTACAAAAGTAGTGGTTCTATTAAGAAATTTGAGATTAAGAAAACCCGGGCTGCAGTTAATATTTTGGTAATATTTGATGGCAGCAATTTCCAGTGTGTTCCTGTATTAAGTAAATTATTTTATCTATTGACGAGTATAGAATTTTTTAAGTCGAAAGTGGGGACGAATTTATTTCTGTGTATGACCAGCGCATCTCTTTAAATTGTTATTTATGATATCCTATTTTTGTGATCATAAATACGTTTTGTTTTTTTTTATTTCTACATGTTTCTCTAGTATTTTTTGGTTAGCCGAGTGAATACGTATGAGCGTTTCTAATTTTCTAGTAACCAAGAATATTTTGATTTTGTTTCTAGATACTTGATTTCAGATAAACTCCTTTCGTTTTTCGCATTCATTAATTTCGTCAGTAGACGGAACATGTTGGCTAAAACTAAATAGTTTTACACTTGTTTCTTTCTTTTAGTCACATACATACATATACTCACCCACCCACACGCACCCATGTAAATATTGGAACAGAATATATGACAAAGTTATAAAAAGTTTTTATTACATTGGCACGACTACACATGCGCAGAAACGATGAATGTTGGGAATTTTTCATTTTAGATTTATTATTTTTTATTTTCCGTTTTTGTTATATAATCTTTATAATATATTTATTATATCATGTTTATGCATTTCAGAATGCACTAAGCTGAACCGTTAATTTTACTCTTGAAAAAGTTACGGTTAAAATTTAAGGACCCTCTTTACCAATTTACGAGAGGAGGACAACAAGATTGATGCCTTCCCAAGAGCATTTTCCGCAGAGGAAAATCCCTGCAAAGTCTTTAAAAACACGATGTCTTGGGTAAACAAAAACTTTTACTCAAAATGGACGTCTTTGGATAATCATAAAACTTTTACGATCTGTGCATGTTGGTGTTTTTTCTATAAAGATTAAGGTACATGTAAATGCTTAATACTTCCAACAGTATATACGGCCCGACAAAATTACCGAGATGAATAATAAAAAGATTATAACCAGCGCACTACAATAAACATCAAGGCGTTTCTATTTTATTCCGGCTAATGTTTATTTTATATGAGTTAGTGTTGATGCCTGCAATACGCATTAATGTGTATTTATTGTCTGGAATGTTCATAAATATAACCTTAAAAATATAGAAGGGATAACATAACACTGCTTTTCGATCTGCACCCACAGTACACATGAAAGACGGATGGGAATATGAAAACGAGGCATAGGATTTGCGATCAAATGTTCGTGACAATTGTATAAATTGCACAATGAGTCTGATCTGCATAATTCTCCGTCGTTTCTCGTGTATCGCTGGACATTAAACTGATGCACGGGAAAAAATCTGATATTCAGTTAAGGAGCTTACACCCATTGAAATTTTGATTTTTTTAATGAGAAACCTAGTTAACTCCTAATCATTTATCTGTAGATATTTAAATGTAAATCATCTGCACAACCACACCAACATTGCCTGATGATGAAAACTTATCTCGAAACATAGAAATTTCCATGTCGCAATGTAAAATCGATATATAACCATATAAGTTATATTATATTAAGCTCTATAATACTCATATTGAGCACTGTTTATAATAAAATAAATGCCAGAGCACTCAAAAAAACAAACTTTGAGTCCTCTTCACCCTTCATATATATATATATATATATATATATATATATATATATATATATGTGTGTGTGTGTGTGTGTGTGTGTTTTGCTTAATTTGCCAGCTATTTTATGTGAGACGCTGCCTATTCCGGATATGATAGGTCTCAATGATATATTTGGTTTACGTGTTTTTGGGAGATCGTATAGTGTGCCTGTTTTTGGAAGGTATGTGATAAACTTTAGCCAGGAGGAGTCTTCGGATTTTAATACATTCTTGATATTGTTTATAATTTTTTGTGTTTCTTTTGTGATGCTGTTTTTGCTAATTTTCTCGTATATGCTATCAAAAATGTTAACAAAAAACAGTTAACAAAAACAGCATCACAAAAAAAAAGGTTAACAAAAAGTTTCCAACATTGGTTCTGTAGATAAATAAATTTAATTACATTGAGCCCTCTTGACTGGATCAGTGTTAATATTAGTAGGATCCCTTAGGATTTACCTCCAAGAAATTTTCTCAGATTTATGTCCAATATATATATATATATATATATATATATATATATATGTGTGTGTGTGTGTGTGTGTGTGTGTGTGTGTGTGTGTGTGTGTGTGCGATAGAATATAGTTTTACAATATACTATATGTATTTAAGTGCACAATATCGGTGATAGTGTATGTAAATATAAAAGTAGATATTGAAGTCCACAGTCAGAGGCCACAGTGTTACATGCTAAACAATCATCAGTTCTGAGGATTACATTTAGTATTAAGCAGATTGTCGCCTCTGTTTCTTGACTTCAATGTCCACTTTAATATCTCCCTCTCTATCTATTACACACACACACACACGTGTGTGTGTGTGTATGTGTGTGTGTGTGTGTGTGTGTGTGTGTGTGTGTGTGTGTGTATTTTTTGCAGGAAGAAGGTGTTTGAGTAAAACTTACATCTCGCTGGGGGAATACGGATGGGGTGCTGGTGGTTTGCTACTATAAATCTGGAATCGTGTGTTCTAGCCATGAACGTCAGATCTCGTGGAACCAGGTAATGCATCACGCCAGTGAGAGTTAGGGGAGTAGAAAATAATTAATCTCAAGCAAGGTCTCAGAGGCGCTTTTCAATTCTATCAAAACTGAAAAGTGAGGTTTGGGCCACTTCTGCCCAGATGTAGCAACAGTCTTCCATTTTTGGTATGATCTAGCTGATATGAAGATAGAAGATAACATAAAGAGAGTCTATCATTTCACCTGTATTTTTAGACATGTCTCGTATATATTTGAATTTCACTTGAGCCTGAGCCTGAGGACAAATATCTTTTCAGTGTAAGTTGCATCCTCTTGGTGTCATTCGTTTCTGGTGGTTGCTCTGCTTTGGTCGATGGTGATTAAATGTGACCAATTTTGTTCACTGAATATAACTAGCCAGTTTTTCTCCAATGGGAAGTTAGTATTAGAGAGGGTAGCAGTCAATCTCTGATCGTCAAGAGTTTTGGAGATGCTTTCGTATATCTTCGTATTATCAGCATAGATGATTTGCATAGATGCTTGTATGCAACACTTGTATGTTACTCGGAGTTGTTGCTTAAATCTGTCTTGGTCTATTTTAATGATTGGGTGAAAAATAAAATAATGTGTGGTGTTAAAATTGAGAAGTAAACTTTGTAATAAATTTATATAATTAAGTATTTTAACTTATAATTTCTCTCTTAAATGGTAGACATTTACAGAAACATTTCGTAAAATCATTGTACTTGAAACCCAAAGATTTCCGTCTTTGTTTGTTATGACTCGACTAAGTTATTAAAAGTGAGAACGTATGGCGAAATATCTTTGAATAAGTTTTTTGCACAGCACCGATTTTTTATAACATATATATATATATATATATATATATATATATATATATATATATACCATTCTGAAGATATAAATTTCCATTGCCTTAGCGTATGCCTTACTCTTCTTCTCTTTTTAATTCTCTCAGATTGTAAAATTACAAAAATTTCGAGTCGTTTCTTTCTCATTAGCCCTAACCCAATTAGGCAGTCTTCATTATTATCTCGCCCTGCTGTGAGGAGCGAGAAGCGCCACAATACAACCTATCAGAAAGGAACAACGCCATTCTTGAAGGACGGCAGGTCAGAATCGTTGGGGGGCAAGATAAGTTTCTCTAGTTTCGTTTCTTGTAATTAGGAGGCCTACTCCGGAAGACTTCGTCATTTGGCGGTAAAAGAAAGCCTATCAAGTTCGGGCTGCGATGGAGTAATTAAACAGTGTCTACTTATACCGTGTGTGCCACTAAGTAAGTAAGTACAGCGCCGGGTTTTTCACGTAATTAAATAAATAGACTAACGAGGTAGAAAATAAGTTATCTCTGCCTAAAACTCATCGTCGATTTTACTTGTACATAACTGACCAACGAGAAAACAGCTTATACACTTATATTTTTCTTATTTTGTTCACATTTTTTTTTCAACTTAAGTGCTCCGTCAAATATAGACATTTTTAAATTTAAAAAGTATGACTCAAATCTATACTTGTTACTGATTTCCTATGGAAATTTGTTTTGATTTTTATATTGATAAAGGCATAAACAAAACAGTTCTCGCTAGTCGATCTTAAAATTAGTGCTTTTAATGATGAATTGTCCTTGATATTTTGAAACAGCGACAAGAAAAGAATTTAAGAAATCATATATTTTGTCTAGACGAGGAAAATCCGAAAATGTTAAATTGATGACAAAAGCCTAAAATTAAGCTGAAGTATTTATTCAATATTAAATTTTGAAAAACTATAAGCCAATTGAAATTACAATATGATGGTTTTCTTTCAATATGGTAATCAGATGATACTCTAATATGAAAATTACGCTGAAATATTGCTGTATATGTTTCTTGTTGTGTTAATGCAAAAATAAATGTATAATATAGTAGTGACTGTCTTTTCTATAAATACTTTCATGGTAAGTGTTCGGTTGAGCTCTTCCCTATGTCAACAAGACTTTTTGACATTAAACAAAGTACGAGACTGGCGTTGAGATCATATCCTTTTACAGCTGAGTTGGCTAGATATAGCCGTAAGTTCTATGCTAACATTTTGCATTCCCGCACTTTTCGCTTGTGAAACTCTTTTCTGGCTCCATGCTTGGAAACTGTCTATAAATGCAATATCAATCGTTATCTACTGCCATCCTTATGACACATTTCTCTTCTTACTCATTAATGTCTCTCTTTCTAATTCTTCCACACTCTGTAACGCCTTGCATCTTAGTGGTTTTCCGCTTTGCATGTGATGATACCGATTAAAATAATGTGGTATTGATACATCATCCATCTGATTATGTCTGAGAAGTGCAACAACAGAGTGGGATCAAGTGTATCTCTTTCTCTGTGCATTTATACATTTACCCCACTCTGGTACTCTTATTTTGACTATTCGACAACATTTAGAAGTACAGCATATACGATTTTCCACTTCGTATTTTTAATATCTTATGGCCATCTTCATTTAGACGAGCATGGGGCATCTGGCTGGTGGAGCTACAGTCAGTCATTTAAGTTCCATACGTAATACACGCCTGGGCAACCATGTCTCGAATGAGACATGACTTCGCAGAAGATTTTACCGCATGATTGTCGTTTTGGTTGTAGAATAATTGCCAAACCATGCTATAGAACCCAATCTGTCCTGCTATTCATTCTATCGCTAGAGAGAGAAAAGTGATGAATTAATAAATTTCTAAAGGGTATTTGCGCGTGTGAATACAACAAATTCAACTGGAATTCGAACTTGGCCCTCTGATTTCTCATTCCAAATCAATATCCATTGCACCACAACGCATGCCTAATTGTCGCAAATAAGCTCTCGTGGTGCAGTGGATATCGACTCAGAACGACAAATCGAGGTGCCAAGTTCGAATTCTAGTTGAATTCCTTGCATTCACTTACGCATAAACACCATTGAGAAATGTATTAATCCGTCTCTCCCCTCCAGTTATGGGTTAAATAATAGGACAGATTGGGTTCTATAGCCTTGGCTGGCAATCAGTCTATCGCAGAAAGAAATGGCAACCTACTGCAGGATAATCTTCAGCCCAGTTAGTCATGTCTCTTTCGAGACATGATCTTCCAAAGCGTGTATCACGTATGGTACTTAACTGATTTATATAAAGGTCGTTTGGTGTGATTCGTTACTTTACTTTTCTACGTATTACCTTTGTATTCAAGCAACGATGTCAAGTCTTGTTTTACCTAGAGACACAGCTGTGCCTGGCTGGTCGTACATCAGCACTTTATTTTCTTTTATATACATGAGAAGAAACCCCTTTCTCCAAACTCACGGATATAAATTGTCTCCTATATATATATACCAGCAGTATAGCCCGGCGTTGCTCGGATGTACTGAAAGCTTTAAAACTAATCCATGATCCTGGAGCTCAGACTCTTTGGACGTCGGCAAAAAGACTAAAAATCAATAGTTGTTTTCAGTTAAAGCGAAGCCGTAGTCTGAAAGAAAAATGAATGGATGTAAGTCAAATTTTGATTTTCTGGTATTGATTTATATATGTATATATGTTATCGATTTTCTGCACTATTGTAAGAACTGCAACCTTGAAACTTCTGAATAGCGTTTCTTATGTCTATGAGTATTTAAAATTTGATTAAAATCGGACCACTCCTTCTATAACCCGATTTTTCGATTATCGATTTTCGATATTTATCGGGGATACCTCGACACAAAACCTAGCTACACTCGCAGACGCTTATAGTACAACTGTGTAAGTTTTCAAGAAAATCGGTTCAGAATTTCGGAGTCTATAAGTAACGGATACACACACACACAGACACACACACAGAGACAAATTTCATTTACAAATAAGTTTAGATTAGATAGATATTGGTTTCTAACGTTTTTTCACAAATAGTATATTTGCTGAATATATTCTACATACATTTTCATAAAACTTACTAATTAATTCTTATCGTGATAAATGTGTATTTCTCGAAACAAGGAAAATAATTTCTGTCTCTATTTTGGATTCATGCTGGGTTTTTTTCAAAAAAAAAAATCCCTATAAATATTTACACCCTTAATTGGTTCACTTAATTCGAATGTGACTCACATACATTCCAGATTTCATGTCTAATTCATTTATACAACGGATAGTTAAAGATTCTTGTATCGCTTCAGTAAATACTATATTTTTTCTGTCATGCTATTTTTACAATGTCAGAAAAAATAGTATTACTACTTCATACAGGTTGGAACTGCTTAATACTCAATTTATAGGCTTAACTTCTGCTGGTGATTTATTTTCCAACCTAAAATTTTTTCTCACAGACGCAATGTTGCCGGTTTTTGGCTATTTCATCGCAAATTAGCTGATAAATGTTCGGATAGATCCATTCGATAATACCAACAGCCCAGACCTCTTTAAACTTTTTACGACCGTAGTGTGGAAGGACTTTCGTTCAAAGGAAAAATAAAATATACTGATTGTATATTTTTAGTTCAGTCTATAACATTTTTATTATATAAACAGACAGAAAATGAATATAAAAC
This sequence comes from Ascarosepion bandense, assembly GCA_037127315.1. Lineage (NCBI taxonomy): Eukaryota > Metazoa > Mollusca > Cephalopoda > Sepiida > Sepiidae > Ascarosepion > Ascarosepion bandense. The sequence continues at coordinate 111,673 of JBBBDQ010000871.1, read as the reverse complement.
TCACCCGTCAGTTGTGATTCAACTTGTTCTGTGACATGTGCAGCAATGATTTTAGTAGCTCGTGTGGAAAAATGATTTCTGACAGGTTATTAGCTGTTCACTCATGAAAACAAATTAATTAAGACTAAACTCCACCATCAAATATATAAAAAGTATATTGTATATGTTGAAAGAAGTTTAGAATAGCGTTTTATGTTTAATCTGTCTAGTTGTATAGAATGTATTTAACGGCATATAAGATGTGTCGTTTCTCCTATAAAATGTCTAAAATATCGTCTTATATGTGAACCTGAATACTAAATTTACGTATGCTAATTTTATACCTAATATTTGCTACCGCTACTGACGATCACCTTGTCTGACTTCATAATATAATGTTCTCAAATGTTCTCGTATTATTGAATGCCAGAGCAGTAGGTCAAAAATTTGACACTGGTGTAGAAATATACGAAGGCAAATATAGCCCAGTCTGACAAAGTTATGTCAGGCACACAGCCAAATATTCACGATAGGGTGACTGATTTTCTCAAAGTGATTATTATTAATATTGAATGAGAGAACAGTACGCCAAGAAAATGAAGCTAGAGTATAAATATACGAAGCCAAATACGACATCCAATTTGATAATGGTAGACAAAGAATATGCATCACAATATGGTGAGAGGTTTTGCTAAAACGAACGCATAACCGTACAGTTTTGTATAGTTTTAGGTCGGGTCTAAAGGTGAAACTCCGGAGATTAAATTGTAGTCATCTATGCACCAATAACACAAAGCACTGAAGAAGAAATAGAATCTTTTTACTCCACTCAAGGCAATACCAAGGCTCAATGTAAAAACCAAGAAATCAGAATTATCATGGGCGATTTGAATGCCAAAGTAGACAAGGTGAGAGAAGTTATGACAGCTGGCAACTTTGATTTAGGAATCCGCAACGAACGAAGAGAAAAATAGGTCTAATGGTGCATAGCAAATGACCAGGTAATAACTAACATCTAATTTCAAGAACACGCACGACGTCTATGAACAGGGAGAAGCCCAGGAGGTGACACGATACACCAGATAGATTACATAACCATAAACAGCAGATTCAGAAATGCAGTGGTTCAAAGCAAAGCCTATCCAGGCGCTGACTCTAGAAGCGACCACGTACCAGTCATCTGCAAACTAAAGGTGAAACTCCGGATATTGAAGAAGCCTAGTGCAGCACCAAAACTGAAATGCAACACACTCGTGATTGACCTTAACCTACAGAAAGAAGGTACTTTTTTTTAATCATATCACCCCAAGCAAGGAGAAAACGCCACTGATGCGCAGGGGGCTACGTAAGAGTGAAAAGATTGGAAAAGAGAAAAACCGGAAACCACATCCTAAACAGGAAACAAGGGATGAGCCTCTTCACCTGTTCAATAGACGTGGGTGGAGTGTGAACCAGGCGATAGTTTATTCTATCTACTCCAATTGAAAAAAAAAATTAAATAAAAAAAAAGAGTGAAAAGATTGGAAAAGAGAAAAACCGGAAACCACATCCTAAACAGGAAACAAGAGATGAGCCTCTTCACCTGTTCAACAGACGACTAACAGCGTGAAAAATACGATGAAAATATTGGAAAAGGACACACGAAATGGGACGCGCTAAAGGAAGCAATAATGACATCAGCAAACAACATTGCCCCAAAGGAAAATAGGCGCAGAAAAAAAACGATTGGATGACTGAATAGATTCTGGACACGATGCAAATGTGGCAGAAAATTATATCAAGACATGGGATGGACTATAGGGAACTGCACAAGAAAATAAAAATAAAATGCAAACAGGCGAAAGAGGAATGACTCAGTGACAAGTGTGCAGAATTAGAGAGATTGAGCAGGAATAATAAAGTAGACATGCATAAAGAAATAAAAGAACTGACAGGACAAAAAACCTTCTCTTCAACCGGATTTATTAAATCCATGGATGGAACAATCATTTTGGAGAAAGAAGAAATACTCCAACGATGGGAAAATATATAAAAGATCGTTTCCACAAGAGAGAGCAACCGATAAAACACAAAGATGAGGACGGACCGGAAATATTAAAGTGTGAAGTGGAATCTGCAATAGGCAAACTGAATAGAAACAAAGCTGGAACAGACGGCATAGTCATAGAGCTCCTGATAGCCCTGGAAGAATTTGGTATAGAAAAAATTACAGAAATAAAAAAAATGAAATTTACAATAGTGGTGTAATACCAGATGACCTCAGCTAGTCTATCTTCATAGCACTACCTAAGAAGCCAGGAGCAAACGAGTGAGAACTCCACAGAACCATCAGTTTAATGAGCCATATAACAAACCTGATCGTTAGAATTCTGATGAACAGAGCAATAAGAAGAATCGGATCAGAGATAGGACAGAAAGAGTGCGGTTTTGTCAAAGACATTGGAACAAGGAATGCCATATTTATGATTAGGATCCTCTCCGAAAGGGCAATACAAATGAAGAAAGACTTGTACCTATGTTTTATTCATTATGCGAAAGCGTTTGACAAAATACGCCACAAAGAATTGATGGAGATGCTCGGCAGCCTGGACATATTTATGAAAGACATAAGAGTAATCAAGAACCTTTACTTGCAGCAAATAGCTTGTATACGGACAGGTAACGAATTCAGCAGATATAAGAAAATAGAAAGGGGCGTAAGACAAGGATGTGTCTTTTCATAGGATTTGTTCAACTTGTACAGCGAGAATATTTTCAGCACCCAAGAAATTATACTTGGATTCGTCATTGGAAGGCGTAATTTAAACAACCTAAGGTAAGCAGATGATACAGTGTTAATATCAGACACAGAAAGGAAACTACAAGACCTCCTACAGAAGGTAGCTGAAGAGAGTGACAAGAAAGGATTACAAATAAACTGCAAGAAAGCCGAATGCATAGTCATCAGTAAAATGAGCAGCCCAAAATGACAAATACAGGTCAGGGATACTAGAATCAAGCAGATACAAAAATTTAAATACCTGAGAAGTGTTACAACAGAAGACAGTAAGTGCAACACAGAGATCTGAAGACAAATTGGCATGGCGAAGGAAGCATTCCAAAATTTGAGTAAAGCATTAAGAAACAGGACAATTTTGCGAGAAACGAAGAAGAGAGTACTGGATTGCTATGTGTTATCAGTTCTTCAATATAGCAGTGAATGCTGGACAATATAATCAAAGATAAAGGAAAAACTTGAAGCAACTGAAATGTGGATCTACAGAAGGATGCTGAGAATATCATGGATCGAGAATTGTGAGCAATGATGAGGTCTTAGATATGATGGAAACAAAAAGGAAATTAATACTGAGCATCAGGAAGAGACAGCTGAAGTTCGTGGGACATGAAATGAGGAATGAAGGCTTAGAGAACCTGATACTAGCAGGCCAGATAGAAGAAAAAAGAGACAGGGGAAATAACGGATAACATATTTGATGGACCTAATCAGGTGGATGATGGAACAAGGGTTGCATGGTGCAACAGAAGAAGGTGTGCTAAGAGCCACCAGGGATAGGGAGACGTGAAAAGCCATGATCACCTACGTCCTTCAGTCTCCGATCGAGAATGTTTTCAAGTATCTAGATTCCCTGGTCACCTCAGTTGCATCATACTTCCACATTAAAAAATGACTCTATTTGCGACATCCGACCAAAATGCTGCCACATTATACCCGCACTGGAAACAAAGATTTACAGTGTGTCGACCAAATGGAGACATAACTAATTTGTGGAAAGGAGACAGCAATCAAGTGAATCTATGATATTGAATGTGATATTTATTGCAGACCTGTGTTGTTCAAACATTTTTCAGTGAAAGCTCCTTTGAACACAAACCTTTTTGTCAAGAAGACCCCATTTGATAGCTTTTGTCAATATCTTCAATATGATGGTTGATTTTGGTGCTTACAGGCTAAGGCTCTTGTTCTGGGATCATTTGATAGCTTTTCTCAATGTCTTCAATGCGGTGGTTGACTTTGGTGCTTACTGTCTAATGCTCTTGTTCTGGGTTCATTTGATAGCTTTTGTCAATGTCTTCAATGCGATGGTTGACTTTTGTGCTTACTGGCTAAGGCTCTTGTTCTGGGTTCATTTGATATTTTTTCTCAATGTCTTCAATGCGATGGTTGTTTTTTTATGCTTACTGTCTAATGCTCTTGTTCTGGGATCATTTGATAGCTTTCCTCAATGTCTTCAATGCGGTGGTTGACTTTGGTGCTTACTGGCTAAGGTTCTTGTTCTGGGTTCATTTGATAGCTTTTGTCAATATCTTCAATGCGATGGTTGATTTTGGTGCTTACTGTCTAATGCTCTTGTTCTGGGATCATTTGATAGCTTTTCTCAATGTCTTCAATGCGGTGGTTGACTTTGGTGCTTACTGGCTAAGGCTCTTGTTCTGGTTTCATTTGATAGCTTTTCTCAATATCTTCAATGCGATGGTTGATTTTGGTGCTTACAGGCTAAGTCTCTTGCTCAATGTTCCATGATGCTTGGAAATAATCGGGGATTACTTCCTTTTGTAATTTTCGATCGGTTTCTTAATTTAGTAAGAAGCTGTGTAATTGCGTTGAAATTAAATTCAGCTATACGGATAGTTAGAAAAATAATGAAGAAAAATCTGATCGTTTTCTATAGCTTTAGATATATTTAACAATTTATTTTGTGGCCAATATTGAATAATTTTTTATATTTGAAGAAAGATTGGATAAATGCCTACTGTCTTCCGTGTTTGTAATGAATATTCCCAGTCACCACTTTTAATATAACAGAGCTTAAAATAGAGTTCTAACATCCACACTGGATAACACTGCTGTCGACTGTTTTAATTAAACGAAAATGAATATGTAAATTAATACAATCAAATCAAAAATATGCAAAATAATTACAATCAGAATCTACAGAAGTCATGCTTTATATATCTTCAGAGTTTTTCTTCTTCCTCGTCCTCTTCTTCTTCTTCTTCTTCTACTTCTTCTTCTTCTTCTTCTTATTATTATTATTATTATTATTCTTTCTGTTGTATACATATTACTGTCAGCGTCCTTACCAGAAACATAAGGTCAGAAATGGCCTTATGACATCTGCATTGATCATTTTGTAAAATACAAAAAAAAAAAAAAACACAAAAAGACACACACACACATTTTACTCGGATAAAACTATTTGGAACTTGTGAGCTCTACATGTGATTAGATATTTTGTATTTCATAAAGGGGTAAGATTCACGAAAATAGAAGATGACAATTTAATATTATTATTATTATTATTATTATTATTATTATTATTATTATTCATAAATCAATTTCTGCTATGGTTACCCTACCTACCAGGTCTGCAGGAAGATCTAAGGCAGGTAGTGGTGTGTTGTTATGACTCCATTTCATGTTTTTTCATATCTCCCTAGCATCCCAAGCATTACATAGACAAAGTTCTCCTTGGTGTGTGGGCTGTACTTAACAAGATAACTTTTTGCATATCTCTTAAGCTCGGGTTTCCAGGAATTCTTTCAATGTGTTGTTTTGTTCCATTTTTTATCATTCCAATTGCCCCCACTATCACTAGTACAATATTGTTTACGATTTCCACATTTTTCTCTATTTCAGTTTCCAGGTCTATATATTTTGAAAGTTGATTGAATTCCTTGGTTGCTATGTTACAAACCGCTAGACAAGCCATATCAATTAATAAGTAAATTTGTTTCTTTTCTGTTTTTAACAATAATGTCCAGCCTATTTGCTTCAATTTTTCTGTCTGTATAGATGGTTTAATCCCATAGAATGATGACATCTTCTACTTCTGTAACCGGTGCTGGGTGATGTTCATACTAGTGTTTGCTTACATATTTTCCATAGCGTTTGCACATTGTTCAGTGTAAATACTGCTCTACTCTATCGTGACGATATTTATATTCATTTGGGGCAAGTAGAAAACATCCTGAGATTAGATGGTCTATTGTTCCTTGGTATATATCACAGAACCTGCATTTTGGATCCACATTATTATGTATTATATTTGCCTGAAAGTTTATAATGAAAAAACTTTGGTCTTGCGCAGACTTTAATCCAGATGCACGTAACCATCGATGCGTATTAACTTTATCAACTTTGCGTTTATTAGCACGTTCTGGGTATTGGCCATGCAGAGGTTTGTCTTGCCAGCGTTGTTTTATCTGTTCAAGAGCTTTGTCTTCTGCTTTTTTTTTCATATTTTTTGCCGCAAAAGTTGCTTCTTGGCTTCTGTTTTGCTTTTCTACAGAATCTACTAAATGTAGATATTAGTTGTATTTACTGCTTTCTTTCATTATTGAATATTTTATCCTTTTTGTTTTCAAGTTGTTTGACTAATTGTATCATCCAGTCCTTTGTTGTTTCTATGCATGTTAGTAAGCCAATACTTGTTGTCTTGTATGACAATTCTAGCTGAATAAGGCTTCTTCCACCTTCTTTACGGGGCATGTATAGTCGGTCTACATCAACATTTGGATGAAGCATCTTATGCTTAGAAAGAAGCTTTCTTGTTTTAGAATCCATTCGCCTGATGTTTAGTGTTCAGTTCAAGATGTTGAAACTCTATTGGAGAACTGGGATGGCAGGGCTATTAACGACCACAATAATAATAATAATAATAATAATAATAATAATAATAATAATTATTATTATTATTATTATTATTATCATTATTATTATTATTATTATTGTTATGTTGTCATTTTTCATTATATTTCGACTTCTGCTATGGTCGCACTACCTGCCAAGTCTGCGGAAAACCTAAGTCAGGTCGTGGTGTTTTGTTATGGCTCCATTTCATGATTTTTTTTTTATCTCCCCTAACATTCCTAGCGTTACATAGACAAAGTTTTCCTTAGTGTGTGGGCTGTACTTAACAAAAAAAATCTTATATCTCTTAAGCTGGTGTTTCCAGGGATTCTTTCAACGTGTCGTTTTTTCTTATTTTTCCATTTTTTATCATTCCAAGTGCACCTACTATTATTAGTTTTATTATTATTATTATTATTATTATTATTAATGATACGACTACTATTATTAGCCGTACGTTAAAAGAGATTATTTTTATAAGTTAGTAGCGTCGTTTGTTGGCACAAGCTGATCAGTCACATATGAATCTTTCTTAGAACATTCCGTTCGTTAACCAACTGGATATGGTAACGATAAAACACTATCCAAGAACATATAGCGTTATGGTCACAGAGAACTACGTCAGTCGAGTAAAGCGGCTGAATATAAATTAGTTGTTAAGGTGTAGGTGTGTTTTCTGTTCAGCTTCCCTGCTAATTTGCTTTTTATATATCTAGTAATATTTTATAGTAGAAAGCCATGATTGAGCTTTCCACAATGAAATATTGCTAGATATATAAAAAGCAAGTTAGCAGGAAAGCTGAACAGAATATAGTCATCAGCAAAAAGAGTAGCCCAAAGTGCCAAATATAAGTGAGGTATGTTAAAATCAAGCATGTACGAAAATTTAGATATCTGGGAAGTGTTCTAACCGAAGACGGAAAGTGTGACACAGAGATCCAAAGGCGAATTGGCATGGCAAATGACGTGTTCCAGAAGCTGAGTAAAGTATTAAGTAACAGAAAACTTTCCCTAGAAAAAAGTACTGGATTGCTATGTGATGTCAGTTCATCAATATGGCAGTGAATGTTGAACAATATCAACAAAGATGAAGAGAAAACTTGAAATAGATGAAATGTTGTTCTACAGAAGGATGCTGCGGATATTGTGGACCGAGCATGTGAGCAATGACAAGGTGTTGGAAAGGATGGAAACGGAAAGGAAATTAATATTGAGCATCAGGAAGAGACAGCTGAAGTTCCTCTGATATGCAGTGAGGAAGGAGGGCTTGTAGAACCTGATACTAACAGGCCAGATAGAGGGAAAAAGAGACAAAGCAGCGGATAACATATTTGAAGGGACTGAGAAGGTAGATGACAGAACGAGTGCGGTGAGATGTTACAAAAGAGAGCGTGCTAAGAGCCATCAGAGATAGGGAGACGTGGAAGGCCATGATCGCCTACCTCCTGAAAGGACAAGGCAAGAAGAAGAAGAAGAAGAAGAAGAAGAAGAAGAAGAAGAAGAAGCAATATTTCTGACAACTGATTAAGTGATTTTGTACTGTTAGTAACTGACTGGCTTCCTTAAATGTTACATGCTTAAATATAGTATGAAATGGTTTTTACTGAATATGCCCTGGTAAAATGAATTTGTATCTTTTACGGACGGGCATATTTTATACGTTTAAATACGTTGTATGAAATCATTCATAGATTTTTATTCTTTACTTCATTTTTTTAAAACAATCGCTCATTCTACAATTCCATTTTCTTCTTTATTTTTCGCCACTTATCTTTTTTTTCCATTTTTTTCTCATTTTTATTTCTTTTTCCACTCAGCCATCGCTGATAAAATAGCGGTTTCTTCTCTCAAGATTTTCTCTTCGTTTATTTTTGTATATACACAGAAATTTCGTCTTCTGACTTCCTCTATTTTCTCCGGAGCAGGTATGGCATATTCCGTCAGGACCTTCACCTTTCCGAAATACCCCCGTCCGCTTTCACCCGATTCTTTCATTTACGCAGTTGGAAAAAAGAGTTATCTGCCTTTAGTTGGTCGGCCTCTTCCGCTAGGTGTCAAACTATGTTGATTCCGAGCGGGAACAATAATGTAAATTTTGGCAAGTAATACAAACGCAACTTCCGCCAAGATATCGACTCCATACAGCGTCAGTTCACGAATATATATGTGTCTGGCAAGTGCATTATTTCTACTAGACTACATAGGTACAAAAACACTCACACAAATCAGTTACACATGGAAATAGCTATTACATTTTTTTTTCACAGCTTAAGTGCTATAGACATAAAATAAATATGAACATTTACAAAAATTACTTTTATATATAGTAGGATAACATAATTCGGTAGCAAAGTAGAAACACAAGTTATATAATAATTTATTGTGTGCAATCGGCTAAATAAAAAAACAACCAACGCTCATTGACGAAATTTAAAACATATAATATATGACAATTTATTCATCGTGCCAGATATTTTGATGACTTATATATCATGTCAGTTGGGCATCGTCTATGCGGAAAAGCAAACCATGATGCAGCTTACTCTATCATAAATTTGCAAATAGCATGCTGTACTGCATGGCATTAGTGCGGGATTCTCCAATATGAATATTTCAGTGTTTGGGTGTCAATCTGAGAACAGTGCAGAGGATTCAAAAGAGTTGGATGATATATCCAGTTAACATCATGGTGTTTGAAGTGATCATTAGTGATGGTGATGTTATACTTCCATTCATCTTCCGACAGGGTCTCAGATTCACTACGGAGGCCTACATGAAGTGTTTTAGGAAAGTAATTGTGACATAGGACAAATGCGTCGCTGCTAGAAGACCCTATATCAGGCAACTAGACTTTGCACTCCTTCTGACTGGCCACCTAACTCCCTATACTGCAATCAGCTTAATTATTATGTATGAGAAGTAGTTGAACGAGAGACCTCCAAAACCTCTTGCATCACCAAAGACAAATTGGAGACAAGGATTATGGCAGCAATCACCAAATTAAACGAGAAGTCCATCCAGAAAAGTTACAGGAGGTTCTGAAGTTGTCTTGAAGACGTGGATGAATCCAATGGTGATGTTATGAAACAAATTTACTCTTTAGAATTTGAAGATACTTTTGCGTAATTTTGGTAAATATATCTACTAAAATGAGATGTCGGTAAAAATATTATGCAACCAAATGAAAAACATTATTTGAATTAAATGTATTATACATTAATACGCACAACCTGAAACGTTATGGTACAAAACTAAAACAAAAATTAATGAAAATAAAAAAATAATGTGAAAATAAGGACAAAAATTCTCCAACATTTGGATAATTTTTTATTAAGTTGGTTCTAAGCTAATATCAGACATGGTTTAGTCAACAATACAATAATCCTCACTAATACACACAGTAAAAAGAACCTTCACATATTGGAGGCCATGTACATTAAATCCAAACAATCCAAACTTAATAAAATCACGTTTAAATCTGGTCATAACACATTACATTTTTTTTAATCATTTAACCACAAGCAAGGCATTCCACTTCCACTATTGCGCAGGGGTTTACATAGGGGAAAGTGATGAGAAAGAGTGGTTAGTTATAGGAAATGTCGGAAGAAGACGGATGAGGATACCGAAGATGAGGGTTGAGTAGATGGGAAGAGTGTTTGAAAGAATAGATGCGAGTTAGTGTGATAAGAGGTGTCTGTTGACCTTATATTTAAATTCCTGGAGATTGTAGCTGTCGGGAAAGCAATTTCAAATATATGGTTCTGTTAACATTCCGAGCGCTCACGCAATGTAACGTCATAGAACCGCATTACAAGTTTACAAACCCCGCCCCATATATATATATATATATATATATATATATATATATATATACAGAGTGAGGCATAAATCGTGCATAATAGATGTTAATTAATCATGTTTTAATTGACTAATTTGTTTTTGATATTTTCTTATTTTTCAGAAATACTAGATGGATGTTAAAGAAATTAAATATGGATATCGTAAAATGGCAGGAAATTCTGACGTATTTACAAATAATGGAGGTACAGAATTGAAATGTGCTTTCCAAAAAAAAGGAAGGCATGTTAAACAGCACATATAGCAATTAAATAAATAGTAAATAAATTTTTCATGTGCAAATTATGCATTTTATACATTAACATTAACTTTATGGTGCGATATTTTTGTCTCACTATATATATATATATAATTAGTAAGATATGAAACAGAGGAACCACTTCAAAATCCGAAAGAGAACATTTTCAATTATCTCTTTTATAAGAAAAATTTCTCTGGTTTCGGCGGCCCAATTTAAAGTATGTTGTGCATCGATACATGAAGGAATTCACTGATCAATCTGGTAAAGGCTCCTGAATTTTTGTAGAAAATTCTTTTACATACACGGGAATTCTTTTTCTTTTGCGCACAGATGTTTGAGCCAAAAGAAACAGTATTAGTTATTGTTGAATAACATTCTTTTTATTTATTTTAGTTCGCTCAAAAATATTCTTTGGGACGAGGAACTTTGGTGCGCACTATTTAAGAATTTGTCATCATTACTATTTTATATCTTCCCCGGCATTGGCTATCATAATTTAAAAGACAAGTGTTCATACTGGTGAGGGTTTTGTTTTTAATGCAAGTATGTGGTAAATTCTTTGGTTTTTATTTCAATATTAACATCAAGGAATGTGATTTTGTGATTCACCATGAGTTATATGTAAATTTTAGTGTTGAGGATTTTCAAATATTGGTTTTAGATTTATAATTTCGTCCCTATTTTTATCAAAATAAAATATCATCATATCTTGTGTAGATCTCTGGCTTATCAGTTGTTTTAAACAATTTGTTTCCAATATAAAACATTAGAATTAGACCTAATGTTTTATTCATGCTGACATTATTAGATTGTATGTAGGTGTTGCCATTATGATCGTAAAATAAAGTTTTGTGGTACAAGTGAGGAGTAGTTTCCGATGTGTTGCTGGTCGAATTTGGGGAGGAGGGATTGACGGGTGTTTGGACATGCAGTCACTAATTAATGTTTATCGATTCTTCAACCGGAACGTTGGAAAAACGATTTTCAACTTCAAGCGAAACTAGATTATTATAGACTTTATTGGTTTTAATATCTGAAGGAAAGACTTTTCTTGATGCTGTGATTTATTTGTTTGTTGACTATGGTTTCTAAAAATGGGTATAAATTCATTCTTCTATGTCGGTCGTATTTATATATACATATTTTGTCACTGTCTTCGGCCATCTGCCACGGTAGGGATGGACTTATATTTTCAATTCAATTATCTTTATTGTTAATAGCTTAAATGTTCTATGTTTACTGTGTGTTATTATTTACTCTTTGATAATGGCTTATGTGAGCCGAAAGCTTAGACCCGATAAAAAATTCAACAAATACTGTGATTTTTTGTTGTCTTTTAACGACATCACCATCAAGTATATCAGACGGTATGAACGGATCCTACACAAAATTAATAGACAAAACTTGTCTATATTATTCAATGAAACCTGCATTAATATATATATATATATATATATATATATATATATATATATATTAATTATACATTGGAACATGTACAAACTACCACAAAATGGTACATTTTGTTTCGACATTGAATGAACAATGTCTCATCAAGTAGTTAATAATGATGGCAAATAAACGTTGTGTTGAAAAAAAACTTTTTTTTAAAATTAAAAAACACCACTACATTTTATTTTTAATTTAATTTCTTTTAATTTAATTTTTTTTTCTGTGTATGTGATTTTTTTAAATGCCAAAGAATTTAGTCTGAAACCATGCAAACGATATCTGCATCTTTCTGCAATTTAAAGTTTATCTGCCAAAAGTTTGAAATTTCTATTTCTTAGCCGTTTCTGTTGACTCTCTTCTTTTCTTCCCTGTAGACATTTTCTCACTTTTCCCCCTTTGTTTCTTTCATTTTTCTCTTTATTTTCTTTTTCTGTTATAAAGGTTTGGTTCTTTTTTAATGAAAAAAAAAATTGAGCCCAGACAACATGTAACCGATATCTATATCTGTCTACAATCCTCATCATGCCTAATTTTAAAATTTCTCTCTCTTTGCCGTTTCCATTGCTTCTTTCCTCTCAGTGCTTTTCTTCTAGTTTTCCTCTTTGCTTTTTGATTTCTCTGTGGCTTTCCCATTCCTCTTTCTTTCTCTTTCTTGGTTTCTCATCTTGTTTTCACATCTTTTATACGTTTCGTACAAAAAATTTCCAAAAATAAAAGGAAATAGTGTATTTTTAAAATTTTTCTTAAATTTCTTTCAATAAAACGTTTATTACTATCATAATTAACTACCTGATGAGACATTGTTCTTTCAATGTCGAAACATTATGTATAATTTTCGCGCTATCACGCAGTGTGACGTCATAAAACCGCATCGCAAATTAAAGAACTGCGTTTATTATTTTTGGTAACTATTGCCGTTGCCAAGCGGAGTTTTATGTCAACACAAAATAAAATCGTCGGTGATGGTGGATGTTATAATATTTCAGTTTAAACAACCTTTCTGAAGATGGCCCATGTGAGCCGAAAGCTTAGAAGAAAATCAATAAATAATTATCCAAATGTTGGAGAATTTTTGTCTTTATTCTCAAATAAAATTAAAGCAAAAATACGACGTTTAGAACGGCTCATGATTAAACATAATAGACATTCATTGTCTCTTATATTTAACAGCATATGTTTAGAATATATATATATATATATATATATATATATATATATATATATATATATCGCTCATTCACTAATGAATTAGTGCACTCTGGCTATTGGGCGTGTATAATGACAATATACATAATAAAAAGTCGGCGCTCTTCTACCGTGCGCCTATGGCCCAGAGGTAGAACCGCCAAATGACGCCACTGAGGTCGGGTTTCAATCCTAGGTTAAAAGCAACCGGTGTCTAACCGTACTGACGAGCTGTGATACAGAGAAACAGATTATATGTATATATATATATATTCTCGTTGACTATGTTTTAACATGCTTATATTTCTATTTACTTGTATGCTTTTTTTTTCTTATTATCTGTTGAACTTAAGGCTATGTAATGATCTGAAATTTTGAAAAATGTATTTACAATTCTGTAAATGCTTTAGTTTATACAGATTTCCCGCACACATGAAAAAATAAAATCCGAAATCTAAACACTTAACTTTTTAATCATCACCTAGATTATTACTTAAGTGCTTTGGAAATAAATTCACTTAAGCGTACAATTATGTCTAATTAGGGATAAAGCAGGAGGCCTTATCAGGCATAATAAAATGCTTTTCGTGGCCACTGAGGTCTATGACTGCTGTCATTCCCCGTTCTCATTGCTAAGCACGATAACAGTAGCTAGTATTATCAACTGGTAGGCGATTGTACAACAAACAGTAGATTTATTGTCTTGTTAGATATCAATCTCGAAAGTAAAGAAAGATTAACTTGTAAGCCCAGAAATTTGCCAAACGTACATAGTGTCCTTCTTCTATGTGCCGCGTTCCTTCAGGACGTTGGCGATCATGGCCTTCCACATCTTCCTATCTCTTGTCACTCTTAATACCCCTTCTGCTATTTCACTAAATCCCCGCTCCACCATCCATCTGCTCAAGTTTATTAAGTATGTCAGGAATTTCTTCCCCTTGTCTCTCTTTCCCTATAGGCATCCCGTGAGTATCAGCTTCTCCAAGTCATCCTTCCTCATTACATGTCCAAAAAAATTAAACTTTATTTTCCTGATGTTAAGTATCAGTTTTCTTCTCGTGATCATCCTCTTCAAAACCTCGTCGTTTCTCCAATGGTATCCCCAGCGTCCTTCTATAGAACCAAATTTCGTTTGCATCAAGTCTTTCTTTAATCTTTGATGAGATTGCCCAGCAATCGCTTCCATACTGAAGGACAGACATCACATAGCAATCTAGTACTCTCGTCTTTGTAAGAACAAAATATAAGTGTGTCACATGATAAATAAAATAAAAGCAAATTATAGGACTTTTATTTTTTATTGAACCGATATTGAAAACTCACTTTTAAAAAAGTGTTTATCTTTTGCCCTTGATAAAATTTAATCCTGCTGTTCATTGCAATGTCAGACTTTGGATATTATATCTTCCAAAATTATTTTCAGAAGTCTAAGACACATTTGGTACTTGAAAATACTTTGAGTTTAACATTTCGTTTATATCGTTTTGTAACTAAAAAAAAACAAAAACAAATGAACTACCTCATCAAAGATAGTATTTGTGAATATCCAATGAGCTCTTTCTTCATTCTTTCAGCGTACAAACAAACCGCAAAATTGATTTCACTCGTCGTGTGCGTTGATACAGATCAGTCAGTAAGTTAAGTGCCATACGTGATACACGCTTTGGGCGATCATGTCTAGAATGAGACATGACTGACTAGGCAGAAGATTATCCCGCAGTAGGTTGTCTTTGCTTTATGCGGCAGCAGTCGAGGCTATAGAACCCAATCTTTTCTATTATTTAACCCATAACTAGAGGGAAGAGACGGATTAATACCTTTCCCAAGGGTATTTGTGCGTGAGTGAATCCAAGGAGTTCAACTGGAATTCGAACTCTAATTGATATAGTTGATATAGATACAGATGAGGGGAAGCTTATTTTACGCTCCCAGAGGAATGGAATACGAAATCAATACTACGTCGAGAAATGAAAATTCCAATCCTACTTTCAATAATTTTATTACTTATTCACTGACAGAGTTTGGAATCTGATATAGTGTCCTGTACGCGAATATAGATGAAGCCCATAGCTCATTTCACCACTTCTCCTAACTTCCGTCGGATGACAGCCAGGGACAAGCTTTTTTAAATGTGAAGTTCCTCTCAGTTTTTGTCACTCCACCTATATTAGGATGCAAGCAGAAATTACCAACTTTTTTCCCAAATGTTTTCATTCGTTTATCTATGATTTTAGTCAAGTGAGTGGCTGCTTTTGAAAATGCTATTTCACAGACTTTATTGCTGGACATAAAACACCATACATTTCAGAAACAGAAAATGTAATCTATGTACCAATTGATTTTCTGTGTGTTCAGCTACATTTTGTAGAAATCAAAAGAGTCAAATTGGTCAGATTTTATCCAGTCAAACTCTTGCCCTCTAGTGACTTCAGTATTTGAATTTTCAAGAAATTACACTCTACTCCATTTTATTGTATGTGACGTGCCCCTTGGGCGGTCATTATTTTTGCAATTTCAGCAAAGTTTATCTCCTTACGATGCCCTCCCAGTGTCAGTTCTGCCATCGGCTTGGATTAGTCATTCCGTAGTTTACTATTTTCATCTTTCCTTTAATTTCCAGTGTGTGCTAAATTTTACAAGCACTCTTTCCTCATTACTTGTTCCAGAAATTTCAAATTTCTCTTTCTGATTCTAAAAAAAGTTACCTCATTGTCTCCATTTTCCTTAAAACACCCTCGTTGTTAGTATATTTCGTGCATGGTATTCTCAACATTTTTCTGTAGAAGCACAATTTGCCTCTATTCTCCTACATATCGGTGATGAAAATATCTAGCTTATTTTACCATGTAGAGAATTGGTAGTACATAAAAATGTTTCTTTTTTTTGTTTCCAAAGGAACTTTTCTGTATTTTCATAAATTGTTTCGCTTTCGGAAAGCATCTTCTGTTTTATATGCATTCATCTTTTTTTTAATTTCAAGATCCTTAGACTGAGGTCTTCGTAAGCAACATACAATTTTTTACATTACTCGGGTTGCTTAATTTATGTGAAAGTTTGGTTAGTTCAATTGATATGGGAGCTGAAGGTGGAATCTAAGGTCCGCGTTCAATTTCTGTTGTCTTCACTTTTGCATAAACAAAGGTATAAATCAGTCAGTTTTTCCTTCTCATACCATGGGTGTGATACATTCAGAATTTCGTTTGCAACTAGTTAAAAAGAATTGACACGCTAAATTCTAAAACTTTGACAAGTAAAAAAAAACAAAAAACACCCAACTGTATTTCCTGGCAATTAAAATGCTTCATTAAGGTGTCATAATCACCAATTTCCTGAAAAGCTAAGCATTAAAAAGAATTAATACACAACACTCCCCCCATGTCTATTGAACAGGTGAAGAGGCTCATCCCTTGTTTCCTGTTTAGGATGTGGTTTCCGGCTTTCTCTTTTCCAATCTTTTCACTTTTACGTAGCCCCCTGCTCATCAGTGGCGTTACCGCCTTGCTCGGGGTGACACGATTAAAAAAAAAGAAGAAAAGTTGTTTCTATTGCTATGTATTCTTTAAAATCTTTTTTTATAATAATGTAAAAGAAAGACAATTTAATGTAACTAAACTAGTCTAATTGTATATAATAAATAATAAATATTTTTTAACACATTTCGTACAATTTTGTGTTGTTTTCGTTTAAATTGCTTAAGCCCCAGTGACGAATGTAGTGACATTACTTAAGATTTACGTAAATTTGAATAGGGTTGTTTATAAAGGATTTGCTTATTAAAATCATGTATTTTTACTTAACTTCTCGAAATTAGTTGAATTCATGAGGTTTTTAGATTACCAACGATTCCCACGTCCTTGACAGTTTTCTTTTCATTTTTTTTGTTCATGAGTCAATTTTTAAACAGAGCTTTTTTCTCTTAAACTCGTATGTTGCAAAGGTTCTTTCCAGGCGAAATGGTCTCTTGTTTCTACGCCTAAGATCTACACGTCATCTACGAACAATGAACATTGAAATTCCAGTATTCTCTGCTATATGATTTTGCTCTGTACAAACTTGCAGAGAAATAGAATAGACAATTCCTTTTCGCCCGTTTCGCAAGAATAACAACGGACACAGGAAATTTACAACGCCTGCTTCCCTGCCAGAGTTTGAAAAACCACATACCACAATCCCTCTTATGATTTCTTTTGTTGTTAAATTCATTTTGAAGAAGCATATTTATATTTTGTTATTTTTCATTTATTTTCAGAAAACTTTTTCAGCAACAATCTATCAATTCTGAAAAAATCCCAATACATACATACACACAAATATATATATATATATATATATATATATATATATATATATATATAATACCTACACACACACACTCTCTCTCTCTCTCACACACACACACACACACACACACACACACACACACACACACACACACACACACACACACACACACACACACACACACATATATTAATGCATATTTGGACAGAAAATATTCTTTTAAGCATATTTCGTTAAATATACCAGACAAGGAAAAATTAATTCACTTTTTAATTTACTTTTTTCGAGAGTTTTTACATTTTTCTATTTAGTGTGAATGCACTTTTTCCATATTGTCACAAGCGGCTTTAGATCGTTTAGGCATTTCCAGGGAAGGAGTTATTTTAGTTTTTCTTAATTTCTCTTTAGATTTTGAATGTATTTAATTTTTGTGTTGTTTCGATTTCATGCTATGATTCAATATGAACAATTTATAACATTTAAACTCAAATATATATATATATATATATATATATATATATATATCCGAGAGAGTATAGAATGAGGAGAGAAAAGAGAATTTTTTTCCCGTCCAAAACATTAATTTAAAACAGTGCTCGATATATGATGTACAGAGCTGTGAATATTTATTATAAATTTGAGTCCAAACACGGAAACAACCATATGATTGTAGAGAAGAGGACATAGATAGAAGAAATTATGTACATGTTCTAAAACATAATTTATAATATATATATATATATATATATATATATATATATGTATACGAGAAAAAATCGCAAGATCGCCAAGACCTACCGCGGTTTCGCACAACGGCTCGTCAGGGCAAAGGCAGACCAAGGACTAATCAAATAAATAGACATCTATTAAATAGACATCTATTAAACATCTATTTATTAAAAATAAATAGACATCTTTAATAGATGTCTATTTATTTGATTAGTCCTTGGTCTGCCTTTGCCCTGACGAGCCGTTGTGCGAAACCGCGGTAGGTCTTGGCGATCTTGAGATTTTTTCTCGTGTGTTTTTGCTCTACGTAACTGCCTTTTAGTTAATCCTTTTTGGTTAGTTTAGTATCGAGCACTTTTCTTTCTTTGTGGTTTGTTCCGTTTGAGGGTTTTTTTTCTTTGCTGTGAAGTGCTGTATGTATTGTCGGTGCTCCGCAGTTTTCTTTTTTTTCCCCTCGTTGTCCAAAGCTTTATAGCCGAGGGCGATAACGGAGTTAGATTCTACCGGTTATTCGTGTCGGTTATTCGTGGTTCTTAAAAATTAATTGTGTAACATTTTAAGATTTGAATACGTACAGAGTCAATTTTATTATTATTATTATATATATATATATATATATATATATATATATATATATATATATATATATATATAATCGTCTCACACAAAGTAAGGCAGAACTGCCACTGGTGCACAGAGGGTTACATAATAGGAGAGTGAAGAAAGAGAGAGTGAAGTGGGGAACAGTTCACAGTAGCTGTCGGAGAATGGGTAACTGAAGGACGGGTACATTGGTGTAAAGAGAGCTGCGCGAGAACAAAGTGTAAAGTAAGAAGAAAGATGCAAACCAAAGAGATAAGTGATGACATCTTACGTTGCATTTAATCTCTTAAAGATTGTAGCTATCAGGGAAACAAGAATACGGACGGGAGTTCAAAAGGCGGGAAGTGCGAGAAAAGAATCTGTTAGAGTAGAAGCTGTGGTTACACTTGATTCTTTTCACAGTACAAACTGTGGGACATTGTTGCCAGTCTAGTAACTCGTGTGAATTTGCATAGTGGGTGGTCCTCAAAGAGCTGAGCTCGTTGGAGAAGAATCCGTGAAAGTATTTGTAGAAGAGACGGAGGAAAGCCACATCTCGTCGGTGAGACAGAGACTGGAGTTGGGCCACCAGATCAGGAACAAGAACCCCAAAGTGAACAGCAGGAGCGCTCGACAAGATACGACAGCCGTATTCAATGCACGGGCGGATGGTAGATTTGTAAATGTGCATAATGGATTCAGAAAAGAACCTCCTGGCTTGACACCGGGACCCGACATTCTTAACTGTAGATAGAGCTATTAATTCAATGTAATCTTTCCACTTAAGTTCAGTTGAGAGTGTGAGGCCGAGGAGGCGCAGTGCATTGCTCTCACGATCACGAGCGTGATCCATGCTGATGGCTGGTAAGCAAGATTGTCTATGATGGTTAAATGATAGCGTGTCGTTTTGGGAATATTATAGTTTACGAGCCATTTCTTATCCCAGTCTACTACTGCCTGGAGGTCCCTTTCTAGAGCAGCAGTAAATTTGTTTTGTCTGCATTGGCAGATATTTAGCGAGGTGGAAGTAAATGGCGTTGTTCTCAGAGTAGATGCCTACTTGTGATCTGATTAAATCAGGGAGATCGTTGATGAAAATCAGAAAAAGCGTAGGGTCTAGAATAGAGCCTTGATGGACAACCGCGTTTATATGATAGGATTTGGAAGCATGCGCGTCCAATATGACCTTCATTACGCAATTCGATAAGAACGTTTTGATTGTCAAACAAGCATCCACATATACCATCATCCTGTAGCTTGCGCAGAAGGCCACCTTACCAGACCCTGTCGAAAGCATTGGATATATCCGGGGCAACAGCACAAGCTTCGCCGTTCTTATCAAGAGTCTGGTATATGTACTCAGTGATGGTCGTTAGCATGTCAGCGGTAGACCTGGCAAAGCGTAAGCCATATTGTCTATCAAAAAACAGGCAGTGGGTTATAAGATTTTGAACAACTTCAGTACTGATGATGACCTCGAACACTTTAACAAAAATCGGAAGGATCCTGATAGGACGATAATTGGAGGAGTCTGAGTGTTCTCCCGAGTTCTTAAAAACAGGAACCACACATGAAGTCTTCCGGCAGGCAGGAAAGCAAGTAGCAGAGAGTCAGTAATTGTAGAGTATGGAGAAGACAGAGAAGAGTCCAGGGACACATATTTTTAAGATGATGACTGGGATTGCTTCACTTCTGCTTGTCTTATGGGGGTCAAGTTTTTAAATTATGTTAGAGACCAGCGAGTGGGTAATGTAAACGAAATGTAAAGAGTTGGAGGATAATATGCGAGCAAAGCACTCAGCCTTGTCCGCTGTAGCTGAGATACCTCATATTTATTAATTAAAGGAGGAATGGAAGGTTTGCAACTGTTTAGCACTCATTTGTCTGTTCTGTATAGTTACCGTAAAATCACAGTTTCACGCAGGGATTGGTAAAGCTCCCTTCCATATACTTGCTTTATTGACGGCTATAACCTCCAGGAATTTAAATGCAGAGTCAATTCCCATCTCTTATCCACTTAAATCCAACCCTTTCTACATCACCCAGTGTATCTTGTTCTTTTCCTTTCTCTCTACATTCGCAACTGTCTTCACTTCTTTATTCACATCCTTCTCTTGCCCATTTTTTCACCTCCTGAAGCTGATCTGACATTCTCCTCCTGCCTAATACTTTAACTGTCTTATGTAATTCTCTGCACATCAGTGGCATTAACGCCTTGCTTGGGGTGAGATGATTCAAAAGAATATATTTGCCAGTGCTAACGTCTGCAACATAGATTAACTAGCCAGCGTACGCGAAAACGTTTATCCAGCCAATATACATTAAAAAACGATGATCAAATTATGCTGCCTTTCTGCGGACAATCGTTTCATATGAACATCTAGTTGGATTTATGGATGTCGCATAATGTTCAGACGGTTCCAGGAACAAGATGCCCAATTTTATGCAAAGCATTACATTTTAACTTGCGGAAAGCAGTAATATTCAGTGTCGAATATATATATATATATATATATATATATATATATATTGACTCTCTTTATGTATTTTTTTATATATTACATATTTTACGTCGAACACTGATCATGAAGTGTTTATATATATATAACACCGTACTGATGAGCTGTGATACAGCGAAACAGATCTGTTTGCAGATGACTATATATATATATATCAACATGCAGTGTGGGTATATAAGAATCCAAAGGAGTCTCCTGTACATACAGTGGTAGGATAACTTTCTTTACAAATAGGCCTATATTTTCGATTTACCATGAAATAACGTGTCTGCCTTAATATATATATATATATATATATATATATATATATATATATATATATGGTACGATGGATAAGTTATCATCTAAATTATGAAAAAGCGAGAATAACAGTGATATCTCATTTTAACAGATATATTATCCAAAATTTTATAAAATATCTTGAAATACCAAAGAGTAAATTTATTCAATAAAATCGCCATTGGCTACAAACACGCCCTCTAGTTTCCTTCGAAATCTCCTGCACTTCTTCTGGACGGTCTTCTTGTTTAATTTGTTCAATGCTGCTATAATGCTTGCCTTCAGTACATTAAACGTGTAAGAATAAGTTTTGTTGTTCTCTCGCTCAACTACACTCTCCACACACATAATAATCAAGGAAGTTGAGGTCTGGGGCGTTAGGTAACCAAATATAAAGAGTGATGTGGTCGCAAAAATTGTCTGACAACCCTGACTGGGTTCTACTTCTTTCTTGACTCAGACAACAAAGCTTCCTCAAGACACTGGAAGCTTAACGTCGGCATCCTTACTGATCACTCCAAACACCATGATGTTGACTGGATATATTACCCACCTCTTTCCGAATCTTCTGCACTCTCCTCAGATTGACACCCAATGAAATGTTCGCATTGGCGTTTTTGGTGCGAATACCAAGCAGTACAGTATGACGTTTCCAAATTACTTTGGGAGCGAACTGCATCAATTTGCACTTTTTCTCACAGACTGCGCCCTTCTGTATTGTGCACTAGACAAATTCAAAAACAAATAAGGCACAAGCACGAAATTATAAATATAGATTGGCGACAATTTATCCATTGTATTCTGCATGCACATACGAAATTTTTAGGCAGTAATTATTCATGAAAACAAGTTTTATTAATTAAAATCGTTAAGGTCTGTCCGTTTAAATTAGGTGACTGACTTTCAAAACGGAAGATATTTTACGTGCGAGTGTGAAAAAACAAAAAACAAAACAAAAAAAACACGCACTCATATCAAATTTTCTACTTGTTCATCACTTATCTATATATACACGATAATTTATCTATCTGAAAAACTAACGGATCTCGATATGTAAAGTCACAAGTTTATTCGCCTGAAAAGAGTCAACTTTAGACTCAAAACACGTGTAGCGACACAAATGCTATTATGAACATTTAACATACTATACAAAAAAAAATAAAAAAAAGTACGCTTAATAATAATAACAACAACAACACTTTGAACAAATCATTCCCGGCTTCTCTCACGTTTTTCTTCTAAACCAATTTATCTCGTTGGAACAACCCCTATTTCTGTTTATATATATATATATATATATATATATATATAAAGGAAAAATTACAAACACGCATAAACGGAGAAGATAATTTAAAAAAATTATTTAATTAATATAAAAGATTAAATAGATAAAAATGGAGAGCTCAGTAGATATTATCCAGAGCAATATGAAATATTGAAAGGAAAACAAAAAGCATAATTAAGCGGTTATAAATCCAGAACTTATTACGGCAGTTGTAAAAGTTACTGCTTTTTCAAACCCAAAACATGAAATATTGCATTTAACTCAGAGAATTTTAAAAAATATTTGCACAGAGAGGAAATAAGGTTAGGTGAAGATTAGTGGTGTATACAGTTAAGCCGTACAACAACAATAGGGAAATATCACAAAATTAAGAACACCTACACCAAATCACGCATACACACATATATTTTAAAGAAGAATATATATGGAACCACGAAACGGGCGATTACATATAAACATATACAAAATAAGCATACACATGCATATAATTATAAGAGACCATATATGCAGACACTAATACACAATAATAACACAAAATTAAAAATAAAAATAACCAAACTAAAAAAGGGAAAGCAAATAAATTTGAAAAATGAAATAAAGGAAAAGGATTATATATATATATATATATATATATATATATATATATATATATATATATATATATTCAGACTCGGCAGAGTATAGTAGGGTCAGTTTGGTACCATCTTAGAAAAAAAGTACTATGTTGTAATTCAATCCACCAGAAATTCAGAAGCTTTTTTTTTCTTTTTTTTCTTCTCCCCCAATCTTCTTTCATTTTTTTCTTTTCTCTTTTTTTTTTTTGTTCTCAATTGAAGTAGATAAACTTAACTATCGCCTGGTTCACACTCCACCCACATCTATTGAACAGGTGAAGAGGCTCATCTCTTGTTTCCTGTTTAGGATGTGGTTCCCGGCTTTCTTTTTTTCCAGTCATTCTACTCTTAACTAGCTCCATGCGCATAAGTGGCGTCACCGCCTTGCTTGGGGTGATATGATTAATATATATATATATATATATATATATATATATATATATATATATATATATGATAAAATAAATTTCCATGTTCAAATCAGTGGTATGGCCATTTCTACATGAAATCCCTAAGAGAAATTTCACACATCATCGGTAACTTCTTTATTTCAAAAAAAAAAAAACAAGATATTTACCGGCAGAACTTATATATCACAGAAAAATTAATGGGGTGGGATTAATAAGAATGTAGACAGAAATCAATGTTTATTTTTAGATTTTTGGAAAATCTTACTTTTAAACTGAGTTAAGAGTTGTAAGTTAAAATTTAGACTTGTCTGACTCTAAGAAATGGAAGGGGAAATGGAAGTAAAGAAAGAAGTGGGAAAGGGTGTTTTTCTGTGATGTAACTTCCGCCGGTAAAATATCTTGGTTTTATTTTGAAACAAAGAAGTTGCCGATGATGTGTGATATTTCTCTTAGGGATTTCATGTAGAAATGGCCATACAACTAATTTGAACATCGAAATTTATTTTATTTTATAATTGGTTCTGTAATTTAAGTATTAATTACATTTAGCCCTCCACCTTGATTAGTTTTAATATTAATGTAATTAATATTAATTAGGATCAGGTCTTTGGGATTTGCCTTCCTGTTTTCCTTTTGGATTAAAGTTATATATATATATATATATATCCAGAGAAAGAGGGGGAGGCACACCCACACCCACACACATATACATATATTTATATATATTTTTATTTTTTAATCCAACATATATATTTTTACTTAAGAGATATTTTTTTTTACTTAAAAGTAATTTTTAGACCATGCCCATATGGGAGTAGACGCTCCATTTATTATATTCATTTATTTCCTTGTACCACAAAAATATTTGCGAAACATTATTAAAGAAAAATGTTCCCTCTCCGGCAATAATACAAAAAATATGAGTTCTATGGCACTATTCATGTTTGTTTGATCATCGACGCATTCCATGGTCGAGATGGTCCAAAACATGTTAAGTCAAACGACAATTTCTACTTCCAAGGAAGATGCAGTTTTCAATACATTCAGGAGGCCATGAGATTTCTCGAATATTAAAATCTGGAGGCGAAAAAAAGAAAAAAAAAACCCTGAAAGTCTACAATATCTACATATTCAGGCCGGTAGATATAAATAAATGTACTGTTTCATTTTAGAAAACTATTTATCCGAAGTCGGTTGACACCATTTCGTGACTTTCCGTAATGTTTCGTCTCACTGTCTTTGCTTATGTTTGATTACATAAGAATAAGATCCATAGCAGATATAAATGTGCTAAAAATCACAATTAGTGTATTTACGGTTTATTTCGACTTTGATAATCCCATAAATATCCTGTAGTTGAGTAAGAAGACGCGTCAAATTTAATGGTTGTTTTTTTACCCTATTGTATGGGAGGGACTGTTTCGAATCCTGGCTGGAGGTAGATAATTTCCTTAGAAGATATCTTGAATATTCAAGTCGGTGAATATGCATAAACATAATGGTTAAAAACAGAGCAGCCACTGGAATTCGAGTCTCCATTAAAAATAATGTTCAAACAAGTAAATTTATATATATATATATATATATATATATATATATATATATATTTCTTTTTTATATTTTCTCTTCGTTAAAGTCTTCTTCTCTTTCACTCACATATTATCTTGTATCTTACGGTGAAATAAAAATCCACTCAGTTAAGTGCGATACGTGATACACGCTTTGGGCAATCATGTCTCGAGGGAATGACTGACTGGATAGAAAATTATCCCACAGTAGGCTGCCATTACTTTCTGAGATAGACTGTTCGCCATTCAAGACTATAGAATCCAATGTATCGTATTATTTAACCCATAACTGGAGAGAAGAGACGGATTAATACCTTTTCCAAGGGTAAGTGAATGCAAGGAATTCAACTGGAATTTGAACTCGGTTCCCCGATTTGTCGTTCCGACTCGATATCCACTGCATCACAAGACACATCCAGAAATACAGGGCATCCCCAAAAATGTATCCACATTTTAGTTCAGATAAACTCTTGAATTTTAAAAATTGTTTTCAGATCCACGCATTTAATTTCATTGAATATGCAATTTAATCAGCTTATCATCTTTTTGAGTCACTAAGCATTAATATTTCTTAAGTTTAACAATTAATATTGTTTACAAGTTAAAAACCTATGCAACAATTATTGCTTAAAGAGTGAGTTCATTTTTTGACTCCCCCTGTGTGTAAGTATATATATATATATATATATATATATATATATATACTAGCAGTATAGCCCGGCGTTGCTCGGCTCTAATGAAAGCTTTAAAACTAATCCATAGTCCTGGAGCTCAGACTCTTTGGACGTTGGCACGAAAGACTAAAAAGTTGTTTCCAGTTAAAGATAAACCGTAGACTAAAAGAAAAATGAATGTATGTAAGTCAAATTTTGATTTCCTTGTATCGATATGAAATAATATTTTTTCGTCGTAAATTGAATTTTGAAGCCTAAATAGGTCCTCTGACTAAATGGTATCATTGCTGAGAACTACAATTTTACCTATTTAGAGCCAAACACGAAGCAAAAACGAAAATAAATGGCCTGAAAAAAAATACAGACATACAGACAAATAAACA